>APFE030708305.1:0-17582 GCA_000404065.3 Pinus taeda
GGCCTTGGTCCATATGAGCCAGGAGATCGAGCTTAATGGGTCTGTGGTCAGATACACTACATGGAAGAATGTACATTCTAGATTCTACTCCAAGAAGAAGAAAAGTACTTTGAACAAAAAAACGATCTAACGTTGCGGCGATGTGACCTAGACCGAGTCTTTTATTGGACCAGGTGTATTTGCCCGATGAAGGCTTTATATCAATCAAGTCCCAGTCCTAAAGCAAGTCCACTGAATCCCTTGCAATGCTTCCTCCACGCTTTTCAGTTAGAGAAAGGGTAAGATTAAGGTCCCCTGCGATGATGACATTCCTTAAATCTTCCGAATCTGCCATACTTCTGATGGATTCCCAGCAGCTCTTTTTCTCACCTGCGCTGGCCGGAACATACACATTGAAGAGGTAGAGGGTCTCATTTGAGTCGACATGTTGCAGCTTAGAGAGCAGCCAATGGGTGTTGGTGACCTCTTTTATCTTTGAAAATTTATTTGCGTTCCAAAGGGTGCCCAGGCATCCTGACACACCACAGGCTGGAATAGTTTGTACTTCACTTCTCTTCCACAGATTTCTGGTGATATGGAGGAAGGCCTTATCCTCCATTTTAGTCTCCTGGATGATGAGTATATTAGGAGATTTAGTTCTTATCAGGCTTTTGATGGCTTCTTCTTTTATTCTGCTCCCCATACCCCTGCAGTTCCAGGAGATGATCTTCATCACTTGATTTTTGAATGGAGAGCTCCTTTAGAGCTCTGAGACTGGTTTCTGGTCATCTTCAGAGTTTTTGCCAAGAGTTTCTCGAGGGTTGGTTGGCTTCCTTGAAGTTTGTCTTTATAAGTCTCATGTTCTCTTTTTTCCCGGGTAGATTTTCGGCCTCTCAAAGATCTTCTAGCCGAAGTTTTCGAATCCCCTATTTCACCTTCTTCTTTTGATTCCTCCGATCCTTGCACTTCCTCAATCTCTTCTGTGGGTATCTCTTTCAGTCTGTCTGTATTAGCTTCAACTTGCTTTGACCTCGAGGGGGGCTCCATGTGAGGCAATACTTCGTTCTGAATCTCTATTTCTTGAGGGTCTTCTGATGCTAAGCTTAACAACGTGTATTTCTTTCCTTGTTCTTCCATGGGGGGAGATTGAGCCCCAGTGCCTGCCTGGGGGTATTTTCCATTTTTATTTCCGGTTCTAGGGATTTATGAGCGAGTTTGGACCTTTTGACCTGTGTCCATCCTTCCTCCTTACTTTTCTCCCCTTCATTATTCTTTGGACAACCTCTAGCAAAGTTGCCATAGACATGGCATTTCCTGCACTTAAACAGAAGCTGCTTATAGTGCAGCTTTTGGAGATGCATCAAGTTTCCAACCTTTATCTTTATTGCCTCGGGCAAACCCACCTCAAGATCCACTTCAACGCAGATTCGAGTGTAGTCGTATTGATCTTTTCTATTAGATTGATCTATGAACTTGCCCAATGTGTTTCTGATGTGTTTAAGAGACTCCCAGTTCCAACAATGCATTGGCAAGTTGGGCAATCTAACCCACGCAGGAACAGCTGTGGGAACGTTAACTGCTGGATCAAAATCAGGCGTCCACTTATTGAGGTATAGCCCTTGAGGGCCCATGAAATAGGATCCATTGTGGAATATGAGGTCCTTATCCTCCTTTTCAAAGAATTCAAAAAGGAAGAAACCCTTCCCCAGGAAGTAGGAGGTGACTCTACTCTTGATCAGCGGTGCCCAGTTCCTTGCTACCTAGCTCTCCGTGGTTTTGGGGGAGGGCCAGAGTCCAGTGAATTGTCCAACCAAAGCTCGCTCCACCAAAGAAAGGGCGACTTGAATCGACCCCTTAGGAGGGAGATCAATCTCAGGTATGTCATCCAGGCGCTTGACAAACTTCGCGACCTCAGTCGTTTTCTTCTTAGGGAGAGATTCTTGCAATTTTATGAATGCTTCAGCATCAGTAATGGGAGGCGATGACGGATCCATTGCACCAGGGGCTTAGCTCGGACGAGGCGAGCTTGTCTAGGTTTTAGAGGTCATAGTCCTTCAATCCAACCCAGTGATGAAAGGTCCGAAGAACAGTCTAAACACCGCGCAGATTGAGCTCAACGCAATGAGGGAGCGTCAGACCGTAAAGGGGCACCACGCAGAGGCGGATCCGCACAGGAAAACCTTCGAGGCAGCCACAGGGCCGAGACAAAGGTCTCGAACACAGAATGGATGCAGAGCCTAGGGTTCAAATAATTTTAAATCTATGAATTATTTAAAGTGATCAAATTTACTAATCAATTAATAAATTAATTATTAATATATTAATTAATTAATAATTAATTTATTAACTCATGAATGAATGATTTATTTTATTAATTTAATTATATTAATTAATTAATTATTAATTAACCAACCTAGATCCATCTTAACACTGGGTCTATCAAATGTCGAGAGGGATAAAATCTCTAGAGGTGCAAACCTATTTTTTGAGTTCAAAACTTGAGGAAAAGTTTGCACCTCGAGAGATTCGATCCCTCTAGGTGCTTGGTAGATTTGGTGTTAAGATGGACCTAGGCTGGTTTCAGTCATGTGTTGTCATACAAAATTTGCTGAACACTTAATTATTTTGATAACTTTAATATGTCTAAGATTAATTTAGTCAACTTAATTTAAAATTGTCTTAGTTACCTCAGTTTGTTGAGATGAGAGAGACTGTTAGTAACTTTAATGATGAAATAAAAAATTTGAGTGCAAAGTGTCAATGTAACACTTTTGAATGATAGAAAATGTGAATAATAAGAATATAGTCAATTAAAAACAATCTTCATTGCGATCAATCTGAAACTATTTTCTTCTACTATTCCTATTATCACACCTATTAGTTTTTCCATTTTCTCATATTGATCATATGAAAAGAGTAGTTGGAATCATAGACCATTTAAATATTTAACTCAAGCTACTATAGTAAACAACATACTTTGTCTCTGTTGCTCTCCAATATTAATAGTAGCTTTCTCCAAAGTCAATCACTGTGACTTATGGAGTGTTAAACCCCAAATAATTTTCAATGGTAATTATTTTCTATTACTTTGTTTGAATGCAATGCAATTAACAATGTTGAATGATGGAAAATGAGAATAACAGGAATGTAGCCAATTATAAGTAGTTTATAGTTTCAAGAAGTAAACATTTTATTTAGGATGAAAATTCAAGTATTGTATTTATGGTTGAATTAGTATAACACATAAGTCAATGCACGCCATGAATAATTTTTATGTGCTTACACTGAGAGAGAGTGTGTATGTTTTTGGGGTGAGAAGGAGAGACAAGGGGAGATAGAGATATAGATGGGGGGGGGGGGAAGAGAGGAAGAAACAGAGGTTAAGAATGGAGGAGGAAAATATAGATAATGGGAGAAGAGAAATATTAAAGAGAGAAAGAAGGGGAAGAGAGAGAGAGGTAGGCAAAGGGAGGGAGGGAGAGAGAGATAGATCGATATGGAGAGAGAGTGTGTATGTTTAGGGGGTGAGATAGAGAGATATAGAAGAAGAAACAATGGGAGATAGAGGTATAGATTGAGGAGGAAGAGATGTTCATACACTAAAATCAATGCAAATTATTAATCTAATTATTTTTAAATTTATGCACATCATACATCTAGTTGCATCAACTAGCAAACAACATCTACACTAAAATTATTGCATCTAGTGCAAACAATCAAATAGGATTAGAAATCAACATTTATACTAAAATCAATGCATCTAGTGAAGTCAATCAAATCGTATTAGAAATCAACATCTACACTGGAACCAATGCATCTAATGCAAGCAATCAAATATGAGTAAAAATCAACATCTACACCGAAATCAATGCATCTGGTGTAAGGTATTAAATAGAATTAGAAATCAACATCTACACTGAAATCAATTCATCTAGTGAAAGCGATCAAATAGAATTAGAAATTAGTATCTACACTGAAAAGAAATGCATCTTGTGCAAGAAATTGAATAGGAGTAGAAACCAACATCGACATTGAAAATCAATGCATCTAGTGTAAGGTATTAAATAGGATTATAAATCGACATCTACATTGAAATCAATGCATATAGTGCATGTCATAAAATAGGATTAGAAATAAACAACTATATTGAAATCGATACATCTATATTAGTGAAAATCCAAAATATTGATGACTTTCTAGATCTAACTTCTATCTTCGTATGTGTCTCTTTCTTCTTCCCTCTCTCTCCACTTTCCATTCTATGTTTATCTCACCCCCCCTTCTCTCTCATCCCCTCCCTCTCTCCCTCATCTCTCTTTATCTGCCTCTCCCACCCTTTCGCTATCTTTCTCTTCTTCCCTCTCTCCCCCTGCCATCTATATTTATACCTCCCTCCATCTCTCCTTATTTGTCTCTCTATCTTAGCCCCCTAAACACATGTAATGCTCTCTCTCTCCCCCCATATCTACCTATCTATCTATCTCTCCATTTTCCTTTCCCTCTCTATCTCTTCCCCTTCTCTCTCTCTCTCTCTCTCTCTCTCTCTCTTCCACCTCCATTTATATCTCTATCTACCATCTATCTCTCTTCCTCCCTCCCTCTCTTTTCCTCTCTCTTCTACCCTCTCCCCACCCCATCTATAGCTCTATCTCCCCTTGTATCTCCTTCTCACCCCCAAAACATACACACACTCTCTACATATATATCTATCTCTCCCACCCTCCCTCTTCCTCTACCTCTCTCTCTTCATCTTCTCTCTCTCTCTCTCTCTCTCACCGACTCTTCATCCCTCCCTTTCCACTCCCTCTTCACCTTTATCTCTCTATATATTTCTTCCTCTTCCAACTCCATCTCTCTCTCCTCTCTTAAGTGCTCTCTCTTTTTCCTTCCTCTCTCTCCCCTTCTCTCCTACCTCCCTCCATATCTCCCCCCATCATACACACACTCTCTCTCTACCCTCCAACTCTATCACTATCTCCCTCCCTCTTTGCTTCTCTCTCTCCCCCTCCATATCTATGTCTCCCTGTCTCTTTCTTCCCCTTCTTTCCCTATCTTTATCCTCTCCTTTTCTCTCTCTTATCTCGTATCCTGTCTCCCTCATTCCATCTTCATCTCTAAAATAAAACCTAAGGTATATAAAACCTAAGATAAATGTTATAAACCCAAGGGAATAATATTAAACCCAAAGGATAAATATTATTAAGCCAAGGTATATAAACCCTGAGATAAATATTATAAACCCTAAAATAAACATGGTTGACCACTGTTAATTTTCATATTGACACAACCTTTGTCACAATGCGACATTGAAATATGGTTGACCATGACTGATTTTCATATCGAGACAACCTTTGACATAATGCAATGTTGGACAATGGTTGGCCATGGTTGTTTTTTATATTGAGACAATCTTTGTAACAATGCGATGTTGGACCATGGTTGACCATGGATGACCATGGTTGTCACAATGTGACATTGGACCAAGAGATAATATTTGTCACAATGTGGCCATGGTTGTCCATGATTGACCATGGTTGATGTACACATTGAGACAATCTTTGACACAATGCGATGTTGGAACATGGTTGACCATGGTTGATTTTCTTATTGAGACAACTCTTGTCACAATGTGACATTGGTCGATTTTCATATTGACATAATCTTTGTCATAATGTGATGTTGGACCATAGTTGACCATGATTACAAACCTAATTGATTTATATTAAACCCAAATATTAATAATGTAAACCCTATGAATAATATTATACCCTAGGAATATGAACCCTTAGATTAATAAATCCAAGGGAACAATAAACCTAAGGGACTAACACTAAAATCCCAAGGGATTATAAACCCAAGAGAATATTATTAAACCCAAGGGATAAATATTATAATCCCATGGTATAAAAACCCTTATTATTATTAAACCCAAGATTAATATCATAAACCTTATTAATCATATTATACCCTAAGAATATGAACCCTTAGATTGATAAACCAAAGGGATTGTTGTTATAAAAACAAGGGATTAATTCTAAAACCCCAAGGTATTATAAACCCAATGGAATGATATTAAACCCAAGGGAATAATAAACCTAAGGGATTTATACTAAAAACCCAAGGGGATAATATTAAATCCAAGGGATAAATATTATAAACCCAAGGTATATAAACCCTAAAAAAGACATGGTTGAGCATGACAACAATTGATTTTCATATTGACACAATCTTTGTCACTATGCGAAGTTGGACTATGGTTGACCATGATTAATTTTCATTTTGAGACAACTTTTGTAATGATATGACATTGAACAATGGTTAATCATGGTTTACCATGGTTGATTTTCATATTGAGGCAATCTTTTTCACAATGCGATGCTAGACCATGCTTGACCATGGATGACCATGGTTGTCATAATGTGATGTTGGACCAAGAGACATCTTTGTCACAATGTGACCATGGTTATTGGCCATGGTTGACCATAATTGATTTTCATAATGAGACAATCCTTTTCACAATGTAGCGGTGGAACATGGATGACCATGGTTGATTTTCATATTGAGACAATCTTATCTTGAGGTTTATAAACCCAAGGTATTTAAACCCAAGATAAATATTATAAACCCAAGCGATTAATACTAAAAACCCTAGGGAATAATATTAAACTCAAGGGATAAATATTATAAAACCAAGGTATATGAACCTTAAGATAAATATGATAAACCCTAAAATAAATATAGTTTTCCATGGTTGACCACGATTGATTTTCATATTGACACAATATTTGTCACAAAGCGAAGTTGGGCTATGATTGACTATAATTGATTTTTATAATAAGACAACCTTTGTCACAATACGACGTTGGACAATGGTTGACCATGGTTCATTTTCATATTGAGACAATCTTTGTCACAATGCAACGTTGGAACATGGTAGACCATGGATGACCATGGTTGTCACAATGTGACATTGGACCCAATGATAATGTTTGTCACAATGTGACCAAGGTTTTGACCATTGTTAACCTTAGTTGGTTCTCATATTGAGACAATCTTTGTCACAATGCGACGTTAGAATATGGATGACCATAATTGATTTTCATATTGAGACAATCCTTGTCACAATGCAACATTAGGCCATGGTTTCCCATGGTTGATTTCATATTGAGACAATATTTGGCACAATGTGAGATTGGACCATCGTTGGCCATGATTGTAAACCTGAGGGATTTATATTAAACCCTAGGATTGATACCATAAACCCTATGAATAGTATAAAAACCTTAGGAATACCAACCCTTAGAGTATTAAACCCAAGGGTTTGATATTATAAACCCAAGAGAATAATAAGCCCAAGGGATTGATTTTCGTATTGAGATAATCTTTGTCACAGTGTGACATTAGACCACGGTTGTGCATGGTTGAAAATGATTATAAACCTAAGGAATTTATATTAAACCCTAGGATTAATATTATAAACCTTATGAATAATATCATCTCCTAGGAATATGAACTCTTATATTGATAAACCCAAGGGATTGATATTATAAACCGAAGGGATTAATTATAAAACCTCAAGGCATTATAAACCTTATGAATAATATCATCTCCTAGGAATATGAACTCTTATATTGATAAACCCAAGGGATTGATATTATAAACCGAAGGGATTAATTATAAAACCCCAAGGTATTATAAACCCAAGGGAATAATATTAAACCTAAGGGATTAATATTATAAACCCAAGGTATATAAACCCCAATATAAATTTATAAACCCAAGGAAATAATATTAAACCCAAGGGAGAAATATTATAAACCCAAAGTATATAAACCTTAAGATAAATATTATCCTAAAATAAGCATGGCTGGCCATGGTTGATTTTCATATTGACACAATTTTTGTCACAATGAGACGTTGGAATATGGTGGACCATGATTGATTTTCATATTGAGATGACCTTTGTCAGAATGTGACGTTAGATAATGGTTGGTCATGGTTGACCATTGTTGGTATATGTTGAAGGCATCATTTTTTTGTCATTTATATGCCAATCTACTTTTTAAATAAAACCAATCAACATAATTTAATATTAATATTTATATTATATGTATTAAAAAATTAATGTCCTTAATAATTAATATTAAACAATTATTATTATAATAATAATAATAATATTAATATAATATAATAATAATAATAATTATTAATATTTAAATAAAACTTAATATTAATATAAAACTCCCAATTAAACTTTTTTTTATTCAAAATGCGTATTGATGCAATGTTATGTTACAATTTTTAGGGGTTTGTATGAGGCAGGCATGGTTATTATTAATTAATATTTATGTTATTAAAATTATTTCAACCTTTACTGCTATTATAATTAATATTTATTATTTGTTGTTTAATTAAAGTATACGCATACTTTTATTAATTATTAATTATAATTTATAAAAATAAATTTTATTTTTAATTAATTAATAATAATTATATTATTTAATCATTATTAATTAATTAAATTTGAATTGTAGAGTAGCATAAATAGGTTGAGAAATATGGTTCCTAATAGTGACCTGTGTTAAATCTCATTGGTTGTTAAGCACCACACGAGGGAGACTCTCTCACCTTTAAAAAAATTATAATAAAGCAATGAATTGTTATTAAATTAATGATTATTTTTAATTGATTTATTACTAATTAATTAATTAGCTTTATTTCATTCATTCACACCTCTTTATAATTTTTTTTTTTTTTTTTTTTTTTTTTTTTTTTAAGTCAGTTGTCTCCTCCAAATGCGCATGCTTAGCAACCTGGTGAGGTTTGAAGACATGCCGCGTTCTTAATGAAACTCTTTCTCAACTGGTTACACTACTTGGACCTGACTTCTTACCTTAATTCAATATATTCTAAAAATAAATTATTGCCGTTGTTTAGAATTTTGCTTGGTTGCCTATTTACTCATGTATATTGGATTAGGTTGGCCCTAAGCACATGTGCAATTGGACAGGTCGGCCTCAACATTAAGTGGACCCTCATGAAAGCCTATAAATAGAAGATACCTCAATATCATTTAGACACAATCATCAAGCACTTTCTTCTCTCTTCTATTGTTTGGTTCGCACAGGTTTGATGGAGGAAAGCTCGCGCAAAGGGTTTGAAAATACAGGGTCAAAGCTCACATGTGTATACGGTTTCCGTGTCTCAAACGATCGCACGTAACTAAGGTTTTTCATCCCTATAGGTTGGCACAATATGGTCATGGGAGCGTTAGGGAAGTCTCAGACACATGCACAGAGTGTTTATGGTAGCGTTTGAGAGGATAGGGTTTCCGTAGTCCAGTTTGGTCCCTAGACGCACACACAAAATGGGGTAGGGAGCATCTGATCTTCCATAGACACTCACACAAAATCATAATGGGAGCGTTTAGGGTTAGAGGCAAATATGAGTATGTTTGGTTCCCTGACACCCTCATCCAGTTCTCTAGAGAGTGCCCTGATCCGTCCTAGACACACTCATCTAGTTCTGCAGAGAGTGTCCATATATGTCTTAGATGCTCGCACAAAACATATCTACATGCATCAGATACCTAAAGATGAGTTATCAATATGAAACAGTGTTCAACAGTGCTCAACATAGTGACAACATTATTCAATAGTTAACTATAGTTAGTGACAGTGCATTATAGTCCTCAGAATTAGGATCTTTGAGCATAAGTATGTTTAAGGTCATGTTAAGGATGTTCTAGTTGTTTTGTTGCTTTGATGAAGATGTGGATCATTGTAATCTCTTTTGATGAATCATTTGATGATGATCTAAGAAGAAGAAGCATTTATAGGGGTTTTCCCTATAGTGGCTTTTCCCCTAGTCTCTAACCAATCTTGGTGTCTCTATGTGTCCATGGTTTTCTTCTATTGTTCCTTTATGTTCTGCTACATTGATGATGATGATGTTTCTATTTCTACATAATTGCATATGTTAATGAATAATGATGTAGATATGAATAATGTTATAATGTTATGGGGTGAATTTAATATGTTAATGAAGAAATTAAATTATCTAAGTAAAGAACAATGTATCCCTCTAAAAAATTAACATGGTATTAGAGTTGGGCTAAAGAAAAACCATTGAGATCACCCTGATGATGACACCATTTATGGAAGAAAGAAGAGTATGGTGGAGACCTAAAAGAATTCTAGGGTTTGAAGAAAACTCTAGGAAACTTTATTATTAGGGTTTGATGAATTCTATGAGGTTAGGGTTGGAAAGAAAACCATGGTTTATGGAAAATACAAGAGATATAGCATGGTCAATGTGAGGAGGCTCAAGCATTTGTGAAAGATTGGATGAAGTCCTAGATGGGATAATCCCTAGTAGGTTTGGTTGGTTGATTAAAGGTAACAGTGTTATGTGGACTATGGATGGTGATTGCTGGTTCTAGAGGGAGAGGATTACCTCTCATTGAAGATAAAAATTTCTTGACTTATGATGCCTCTTACTTTTGTTTAGACTTATGGATTTGATTATTATGTTTATTGTTTATACTTCCTGCATATGTATTTTAGTATATTGATGTTTCTAACTTCCTTGATGAGATATGATGAGTGGATCCTTCTTGAGGATTATTTGAAATGCAGGACAGATGGCTAGAGATGGAAAAGGTTAAGAGGCACTATATGTAAAGATGACAAACTGCTGCAAGATTCTTATGTCTAATGAAAGGGTGCACAGGTGATACCACAAGTTATGCATGGTAAATTTCATTTCAATAGTAACATTGATGGATAGATAAGCCCTAAGGTATAATGAGAATGTCTCTTTATTTAATGGCTCATACATGCACATGAAAGTGACTTGGCTCTATGTTTCCTATGATAAAATGATGCACCTGATATTGAAAATTTTGATCTTCTTGAATTCTATGAGGCTGTCTAATGTTGATACTTTGATATACTTGATGTTTGGCTAGCATCTATCTGTTGGATATCTTGATCATATATAATAATAAAAGGCTAGCACCTTGACTCTAGTAGATGATACTCTTGATACTTTCTATGCATAACACATGATGGATTTCACCTAGAAGATTAGTTCATTAATTCATATACATGATATTATTGATAATTCTTGTGATAAGCATGATGAAAGCTAATGGAAATAGAGATTGGCACTCTTGCTATTTTGGTAACGTTTTATTAAACGACCTAACTTGATCCTATTGATCATGATAAGAATGGTAACCTTGATGTTAGAAGTATAACTATGAGATTGATATTCTAGATCTCTTATTACCTATAGTCATGTCTTGATTGAATATGGTTAAACTGAATGCCCTAACTTTATGGAATGACTTGATAGAAAAGTGTTATTATGTTCATGATATGATGTCACATATGTTTTCTTCCCTAATCTTTCAAGTCTAACTCTTGACAAAAGATTGATGACATGATGTTGATGACCATGATCTAACATATCTACTGTTACATGACTCAAGTAGAGACAAGTTGATGACATGAATGAAGATGAATGAATTATATTCCCAGTCAGAGGGAGAATCTCTTCTCAATATTCTTACTCACATCACTATTTTCATTTTGTATTGTTGAAGGAAAATTTATGTGCATTTGACATTATTTAACTGCAGAAAAGTCTCAAATCTGAAGCTTGTACAAAAATTAGGGTTTCTGTTTCGAACGCAGACATAGAACTGAGAGATTTTTTCCCTAGATGCACTCATGCTAAAGACTAGGTAGTGCCCATGAAGCTAAATATGCTCCCATGATAACCTGAAGGGAGCATCTAGGGATTTGAATTTAGTTGAACATCATCTGAAGTTTTCCGGAGTTGTTTGAACTCTGAATCAAGGTGTCTCTGACATATTCTGCCACTATAAACTGATTTTGGAAGCTATTGGGTTAAATTGTTGTTCACAGAAAATGAAGTATTGTGCAAAAAATCAGATATTCACCTGGAAGATGTCAATAATACAAATGATTTGGTATGATCTACGAGTAGGAAAAGCTTGAATGTTTTCCATAATATGAAAATGAAGACTGAACTTGTGTTTGCAGGTGACTAGGACATACATATAGATATACCATTATGTTTGGGGCTTGTGCTACAAGAGTTTGGCATGATTTGGCTACTTGATATATATGAGTTGTGTTTGGAGCTTTGACATGATGGTTGGCATGGACTTAGAACTTTCAATTGATGATTGGACTATGCTTTGGAATATATATCTCTCTACGATAAAAAAAATTGGATTTGACCTGATCATTAACGATTTAATTTTGATGATTTTTCATTTTCCCTGATGTCATTTCTATGTGGGCATAGTGACCTTTAATGACTTATGTGGGTATTCAGAAAAATGGTTTGTATTGGCCTCCTTGTTCCTAGCACAATGGTTGAAGTATCGATAGTTGTGATTCAGTATGAAGATTGAACCTACATGACTTATCCTTGGTGTATGCATTTGCATCTAATGCAGAAATAGCTCATATTATGATTATGAGAATGACTTTATAAAGTTTTGGATTGATATTGCATGGTTGATGACAACTTGTTGTCATGGTAATAGATGAAGTCAAGAATTGATACATGCTCTACCTGTCACCTCGTTGATAGAATTGATACTGTGATATGGATGACTTTGATAATAGTTTTGATCTGACTTATTAACTCTGATGAATTGACTTTGTTGATACAACATTGATTGATGTAAGGATGATTAAATTGGCTTAGTAAGTCATTATACTTGCAGAGATCATTGCATGAAGCAAGCTCCCCAATCCATATATGTTAGTTATACGATGAAGTCAGGATGATGAGTTCCAAGGTATGGATTTGATTTTTATTATGGTTTTGGTTATATAGACTGATGGTCTACTCTTGACAGGTGATAAGCCTTTGATGAACTAAGGAAGAAGGAGATGGATTATGAAGCTCAAAATGATGTATCATGGCATGATGAATCAATTTCTAAAAATTTGGAAAGAAATTATATATTGGAAAGCAGTTAAAAAATGTTTTTGAATAATGGAAATGAAAATCCTTGGACACTCTGATTTTAAGTTCAAGATGTTGTTGAACTTTACATGCCATCTGACAACTGATTGCAGCATTGATGTTACGTATTTAAAATCCCTATTATATAATATTTTTATATATTAAAATATATATATATATATATATTTTTATGTGGCATAGACCTTATTAAATTTGATATATATTTTGTGTCATGAACTTATTAATTCATGATTGAGCTGCTTCATTCACATAGAGTTGCCACCAAACATCCTTTGAAAAGTTTGCATGAAATGTTCTATTTTTGAAGCTGAGATATTTCTCCTATGATATGTGACTACATGGATGTATTGTTGTTAATATATATTATTGTTTATGAGAAAATATGAGTTCTCCCTTAATGTGAGATATGCCATATTATTGATATAGGTCCGTAGCTTTACACTCAACCGAGATTGAGCACGATGTTGCTAGCATTGCTAGCTATGAGGAAAAATGTAGAGGCTCCCTAGAGATTCATCTGATCAAGATTTGAATATGACATGGATACATTATGATGATAGAGAATCCCATATATATAGTTGGGACTAAGATAATTCCTGTTTTGGAGAATTTGGTATCTACGGATAAATACTAATTCCACAGATAAGTAGCCATATCTAGAACAACAATTTAAAGTATTTTAGTATTTTCCTATAAGCAATAGATAAGATGAGAAGATGAGAAGACCTACTTGTAGTTCTGCTTTCCTCTCGTCTCCTTTGTATCGATCATGTCGCTCCTTCCCGTACTTAATATGCTTGAGAAGTACCTATAAACAAAAACAGAAAACAAAGAATCGATCAAAGAAAAAGATCTATTGAATATAAGTGAATGGAATCAGATACATTTCACACATATAAGCATTATAAGACAAATTATACAAACATATGGGAGAAAGGTTCAAATACTTTATTGAATAGAAGAAGGAATTACAACCATTGTGTCTAATTCAAAGTCATTCCTCCAGCTTGGATCCAATCCACATCACATCAAAAGCATGACAAACTTGTATCATTACAATACTTTCTTCAAAGCCAATTCTCATAGAAACATTATCTCCTTACAATTCAACATAATCCAACCCTTGATCACTTAGATGAGTAGTGCATTTATAAGGAGATGAAGGAGTTTTTGTCATAAATGGTGGCATTGAATTGCCTTCCATACTTAGAATTAGTTCCATGGAGGAAGGGATGAGAGGATAGGATGCATCTTAACTCTTTCCTCATCCATTTTCAAGCTCATAGGAGTTGATAAGTGAGGGAACCTTCTGGATGACTCCAAAAGATAAGAATATTAACCAAACCCTATGTGAATTTCACTCAAACTCACCTAGCGCATGTGAAAGGAAGCCTAAGTGCTCTGCAGAGCACCTTGGCATGGAATTAACTACTTTGTAGTGCACGCTTACATGGGCCTACCTACGCTGGTTCCTCTAGAGGCCATTTCTGGATGTCATCAAGTCATGAAACTGTCCAGGAAGGAGGCATTCAAAGGGGTGACTTGTTTAGGGCATGTAGCAACTGAATTAAGGTGTGATGAGCCTTAAAACACTAATCTAGATGATGGGATTGATGTGTCTAAATGGATCTGTAATAGCTGCCCCCTAAAGCATGAAGTTGGAAAAATGCCAATTTCGAATGAAATGCTTTACGGTGTGATGAGGAGGTATCAAAGTGGAAGGTGACCTGCATCAATTACAATACATATATCATGATTTTTTATTTTTACATGAATTGTTGAGGGAATGCATACCCATGCTCAGCTTATAAACTCTCATTACATGTACATAAATAGTTGTCTACAGATATAGACCCAAGATCAGAATGACTATCAATGTAAAGCCATTATACATTTGATTTAGTCCTCCTGAAATCACAGCACGGATGGATGAAACTAGATCCGGGGTCTTTTATCTCATTTAATCATTCGCTCAAGTACGAGTCTAACCATGTGAATATGTGATCTGAAGTCAAACATGGAAAGACACCATCTGATTACCAGCCAATGATGTAAGCTGTTAACAGACGCGAGATAAATCACTAATAATGATAATGATACTCAAGGTACTACAGTACACTCTGCATGGTGTGAATGGATGATTTGATTTCGAACACCATACAAAGTCTTTCGATCGAAGGCCATTGATGTCAACCTATCGCTAGAAGCGAGAAACCTGCCATTGATGCATGCAAGCCTCAAGGTACTGGAAGGGTGTTTCTAAGTCAACTTCTTCGATAATGTGCTGATGTCGACAAGAAGTGAATCATTGTAGGAGGGCCTTGATGTATCCCACATCAATGACACGAAGTGAGTGTAGTGATTTTAGAGATGGAATTTGACTAACAACACAAGGTTTAGGAATGGCGGTCATGAAAATGAAGGTTTATGGTATTGGAAAGGATGAATTTTTACTGAATGACTTCTCTTGAACATGTCAGCGATACTGAAATAAATTGGTAGCATTGACCCCAAAAAAAGTGATGGATGGTTGATAACCATCAAGCGATAACCTAACCCAAATAGTCACGGTAATGGACTAAAAGTGTCATGTTCAAGAGCGACCTGCTACCATAAAGTGGTTTTCCCCTTTTTCTCATTTTCCCTAATCATTGCTGACTAGTACCTCTTTATTTTTATCAAGCTTGAGGAGGATAATATATGCTTCTTGTATAATTCCACCCTTCGGGTGAATCCACAAATATTTGATGTTTTAATGAGTCTAGCGAAGGTGAAACTTGGTCTTGTCTAGATGGACAAGTTTGTCGCTATTTGATGTTTTAACGAGTTTAAAAACAAAGATAACTTGGTCCTTTTCATGTTTAAAGAGTTTGAAAAGGGACAAAAAGAAAACTCCACAAGTTCTTTTTCGTAAATTAATCTCTCAAGCCTGAAAAGGCGTAAAATAATACAAGAGAGATGTCGTTTCCAATTCGTTAACCAGCTGGAAAGGAAAAGTGCTCGACAATCTCTTCATGTTTAGAGAGTCTGAAAAGAGCTTAAAGAGGACTCCAAGAGAGTTCCTTTTTTGTTTTTAACAAAGCTCGAAAAAGAGATAAAAGTGTGCTTTGTGGTCAAAGGTACAATTTACAATTGAGCATGTTGAATTCTGCAAGTCAGCTACAAAACCTGCTCAAAACACCAACAAATGGATTAAAAATACTTGTTTCATAGGAAAAAATAGAAAAATACTAATGTTTACTTGATTAATGAACATGAAATAAACATAAAACAAGTTTTTACCATGAAATTTTTACCATTTGGAACTTACCATTTAGTTTTGTGCTTTGAGCTAGTTTTTACCTCAAACTTCACCAGCTGATTGTGAGAGATTCTGTGGACCATTGCT
Source organism: Pinus taeda (assembly GCA_000404065.3). NCBI lineage: Eukaryota > Viridiplantae > Streptophyta > Pinopsida > Pinales > Pinaceae > Pinus > Pinus taeda. The sequence continues at coordinate 16,400 of APFE030708305.1, forward strand.
TGAGCCGTTGTTGGCCGGATAAATTTTTCTTGTGGACAAGACTGATCTCCCTAGTATCAACAGATATCTAGCAACAAGTAGGACAAGCAAATCTACCTTTCTCTAAACACATTGCGATTCATTAGTAAAAACTAAAGAGGTGTTTTAGACCCTACCTTAAGTCCAACGCTAGTTTGTGGCAGCCATGTTCCAATAGCTCCGAAAGAGTTTCCTTTTAAGAACCTGCAATCAAAAACATGCACACATCAAATAACACCTGAATAGCTAATATAATAAATCATGTTCATCATGGCGATCAAGGAATCCATGAAATAAACCATAAAACACAACTTATTGAGAAAACTAAACTTGATTGTATTAACTTTGAAATAGAAGAACTTTACAACCTTTGGTGCCTTGATGATGTACAAGCTCTTCCCAGGGTCCAAACAAGAATCTCCTCTACTTTGACAAGCCTCACTCCCTTCTAAATGAGATCAAAAGGTACTCCTCTCAAAAGCTCAATTAGGAAGATTAAGTTCTAGCAACATTTACCCTAAAAAATATTCAGCTTTCAACCTCCGAAGTAACCAGCCCAATGATTCATTTTATAGTGCAAAGGAATGAGGTTACAGGTCCACCATTGAAAGGATAGAGTCCTCCATCAAAGGGATAAGCTCCTCACATCAAGGGGTTAGCTCCTTAAGGTATGGGATGCATGAACCCTCAAGGAGCGAACTTGCCACATCAATATTTCCTCTAGAAGCTTCGAGAAATGACTCAAAGTGAGTTTTAAAGAATGTACTTGCGCATTTTTTACTTTACAAGGGTCTGCACCCACAACACAGAGGCAGAGCAGTCAGGTGCGTAGGGGACATGACCAATAGGTGCGGTACTGCAGGTAATGCTAAGAGAAAGTGTGGAACCAGAGTTTTAGAGATTTTTAAGGTCTTTCTCTTATTTTCAAGGCTTGATATGAAGAACTGAGGTTTAAGACTTGCAAAGGAAGAAGGTATGAATGGTGATAGACTCACATTGATTGCAGAATGTCAAAGTGACAATTTTTGTGAAACAGATTGCCCCCTAAAGTGCGAAGTCTATAATAGATGAGTATGGTTTTGTCATCTAAGAAGAGTGAAGTACTTTATCATTTCAAGGATATTCCTGTGGATACCCCGGTCGGAACCTGTAAAAACATTCAATG
>APFE030708305.1:18094-39629 GCA_000404065.3 Pinus taeda
TATGGTTTGATTAACTGTTAGGCAAAGGATTTCCCAACCCAGGTGAACAAAAAGTGTCGTGTTCAAGAGTGGTTAAGTGCTTTTCTAAACACAAAGTATAACAAACAGGTTCATTTTTCTCTCTTTTACCCCACCATTTCTGGCAAGTACCTCTTTATTTTTAACAAGCTTGAGGAGGATAAAATTTGCTTGATTATAAGCTCATCCTTTGGATGAGTCCAACTTAGTTTAAAATTCGAACCCTAAGAAGGAGTGGTCCGTTCTTGTTTAAAATTGAACAGGTCCTTTACTGTTAAATTTTAACGAGTACAGTATAGGAGAAACTCGGTGTTTTTCAATTTTAGGGAGTCAGAAGAAAAACTTAAGGAAACTCCGTGGTTGTCCTTTTTCGTAAATTTGTGTCCGCCAAGCTCGAAAAGGTATAAAATAATACTTGAGAGGACCACTTGATCATTACGATCAAGGAGTACTTTTCATAATTAGTGTCTTCAATCTGAAAAAGTAAAAAAGTGATAAAAAACACGTCGTTTTATTATCAATATCAAACTTGAAACGACAAAAGTACGACAATCTTTTCGTGTTTATACGGTCAGAAAAGAGCTGTAAGTGGACTATCCTTTTAATTCCGTTTTAACGAGTTTAAAAAGAAAAACTCGACAATATTTTCATATTTTACAAGTCAGAAAAGAGCTTAAAGAGGACTCCTATGTTTCGCCTTTTTGTAAATTTTGAAAGAGCCCGAAAAAGTGAAAAAGTATGCTCTTTGTTGAAAATGATCAATTCTCCCTGAAAATCCAATATTCTACACAAAAACTCAAAACATTACTCATACCTGTTTAAAATTAATAAAAAATCATCAAAAGTGACATTTTTAAAGTGAAAAATAAATAAATTAAAAATTCATTTATTCAAAAAAGCTTATAAGAAGGGTTTTTATAAATTCATTTTTATCGTTTGACTTCAGAGTGAAAAGTAAGAGCTTTTGGTAAGAAAATTCCTGTGAAGATTGCGAAAAATCTGACAGTTGGAATCGAGAACTGTCCGCTCCAGGTAATCCACATCATACCTATCTTGCATTTCAACCATTTAATTTTCATTTTAGGGCTTTAAAAATGATTTTTTAAGGAAAATTTTGGTTAAAAAATCGCTCGCGGGGGGGGGGTGTCCGCAGGCGCAGTATGTGGCCCCTGCGGACCCAAACTTTTTCGTATACAGGAAAAAGTCAGGGTCTCGCACCTATTCTTAAGGAAGAGTGTGAACCTACGCACTGTCCCTAACTAGTGGGTGCAGACCCTGCGAAATACGTTTTAAAACCCTAATTTTTTCATTTCCGCCCAAAAATTTTGAAATTAAAATGTTCTAATCTTCCTTTTTTTGCAATGTAGATATACAAAAATGCTCGTTTGATGGGAATGAGAGCACGAAGATATGGATCTAGCTTCATTAATTCATCCACCTTCAATATAGGCATTAAAACATGCAGACTATTTAAATTCTGGGCCATACCCGGCATGAGGGCTCAGGTAGACTTTCTGCAATGGCTGGTAGACAGGTGGAGCACACAGGACCAGTGTTTCATAATTGGTGGCCACCGGCTCGAAATCAAGCCAGAGTAAATTTATTTCCTAACTATTTTGTCCAAGAGAGGTGAAGGATTATCTCTATTCGGGACTAGGCCAGGTGGCCAGTCTGTCGCTAGTCTTCGACTAGAGTTTTGTAATGTCCAAACTGTGGAAAAACGGATAGATATTAAAACTAACTCCTGTCCTGAACTTAAAGTGATCGCATTTACTATCACCAGACTATGCGGGAGTGCAACATTTCATCTAGCTACCGTATCCCAAATGCGAATGGCAGTAGACTGTTTTCGAGGCACCATCTTCTACTGGTGCGAAGAAGTGTTGGCGAATGTGAAAGGCCAACTGACTAGGGCAAAGAACGGACAAATAAAGAACTTTGGATATGGTTTCTTAGTTGTGAGCTTTGGCCTAGAGAGGGTCCCTATGTTGGTCCCAAAACATCTTTCCATTGGGGTTGGACTTCCCCGAGATCCTAGGATTATGCACTGGGTTGCAGTGATGGCCCGTCATCCTGAGGAGGGTATAGAGGTTGCCCAATTTCCACCTGAGTGTTTTCGTTGGTTGGGGAACCAACTTTTCGTGATTCAGGACTTTCCATATGCTAGGATGGATTATCGTGGTGATCCATACATGGCTCTTCCACCAGAAGAGAAATGGGATAATTCAGGTAAAATCACTTTCAACATTTTCTAAATTTTTAACTAATTTTTGTTTGTTTTTAAATCGTCGAAAACTGATAGTAAAAATTTTTAAATGCAGATATGGGTCCACAGTGACCAGCCACTCTCCTACCCTATGAGAGAAGACACCCTGCTGTCGCGGAACCGGCCCCACAGGACCAATCAGCAGAGACCCTGACCGAATTGGAGCATCATCTAGAGCGTTTGACAGTAGATATCCCAGAGACTAGTATAGACGATATCCCTCTTAGGTTATAGCGCTATGTGATTGGGGTCCTAGGACCTTTTGGGAGGTTCCTTTGTAGGGTGGCTCGAGCAATGGTTTCTTATCGTGATCATCATCAGGGATAGGATGATCGCCTTTGTAGACTCATATGACATTTTATATCTTTTTGTGTTATCATTTTTTCCAATCATAAGGTGTTTTTCAACCTATGATCAAAGACGGTGTATATTTGACACACTTCTATGATATATCACTATTACTGGATATCTTGTATAACATGTTTTTAAATTTACTGTCTTGATTATTGCAAATGTCTATTTAACATTCGAGAAGCAACTGCATTTGCTAATGTATTTAAATATCTTGGAATATGTTGATATTCAATGTAGTCAAATTCACATTCCAAGAGACGAACTCTTAAAAATAATCTTAATAACACTGGATTTCTAATGGCAGAAACCCTGTTAAGCTGTAATTCAATGAGTTCAGAATCTAACCTAACAATCAAACTCTAAATCCCAAATGAGATGGATTCAGATAATAACTCAATCACTACACTATACTCTGCAATGTTATTTGTTGTTTGTCCGAGGCTTACCCCATGCATAGATACTAATTCGTCATAGGGTGAATAGATAACCCAAGCCGCGGAAGAAATATTCCGTGTACTATGATAAGCACCATCAACAAAACCAATGTATGTTTGAGAAGACGTCGACATCTGCAATATTAAGAGTAAAATCAAGATAAGCAAGAATAATGATAAAAAACTCTCTAAACTAGGCACACTTACTAATCTAAAACACACCAACTAGAAAGAAACTATTCTAACAAAAATCTCCACACCAAATTCTAAGCATAATATCTTTTCAGATAAAGCCCATTTCTCGGTCTACCTAAAGAGACACCGTCAAAATATACTAATTCATAGGCCCCTTTTGCCAGCTTATGCTTAACAACAAACAGACCATGGCACATGGGTACAAATTTTCCAACCCCTAGCTTATCGTTTGCTTGATTGTATAATAAAACTAGGTCTCCTTCCAAAAAATTACGAGGTGTAACATTTCGGTCGTACTGAGCTTTTATCCGTTTTGCATGAGTCTCGATTGCTAATGCAACATCACGTCGATTCTCATCTAGCTGTGCTAAGTACAACAAATGTTTTTCCTCTTCGGAAGTGGCTAGGAGTAATTCTATGGCTATTTGCAATGACAAAATTTCACATTCAATGGGTAACACTGCTTCCAACCTGTAAACTAGTTGAAAAGGAGTGAAACCAGTTGATGTTTTGACTGAGGTTCGGTATGCCCAAAGTGCTAAAAATAACATGTTATGCCAATTCGACTGATGAATACCAATGATTCGTTGGATCATAGTGACTAGAACTTTATTGATTGCTTCAACCAGACCATTATCCTATGGGTAATATAGAGTAGAATTATCATGACGTAGGCCAAGTTGATCTGTTAGTTCACTCATCATGATGTTTCGAAAATGACTTCCATGAGCAATAATAATCGCTTGAGGAACACTGAATCTAGCAATTATATGATTGAAAACAAAAATTGCAGTAGTTTTTCTGTCTGCCGAAAATGTAGGCATTGCCTTGGTCCACTTGGTAAAATAATCTATTGCAAGGATGATATACAAATGCCCCCCGGCCGAGTGAGGGTTACATGTAATAAAGTCGATACCCCACTTTGCGAAAGGACCGACAACAATTATAAGGTGGAGAGGAGCATGTGGAGAACGCATCTTTCGATCAAAAATTTGGCAATTGTGGCATTTCCGGACTGCATTGATACAATCTTTAAATAAGGATGCCCAAAAATAACTAGTGCGCAATATCTTTTGGGCTGTGGCATACCTAGACATATGACCGCCACACGCTCTAGAGTGACAGTCATTCAGAACCTTTTCAACTTCTTCATGAGTTAGACAACGGCGGAAAACAGAATCCACTCCATGACAATAGAGTGTATCTCCAATAATATTGTATTGTTGGGATTGGAAACGTATTTTCCTTCACTGAGATCGTGAGATTTCACGCTGAAAAGATTGGGTTTGGAGATAGACAATCATATCTCCATACCATGGATCAAGAGTACTGATAATAAATAAGGATTCATTCACAATGTGTTCTTCCACCACAGTTTCAGTATCAGTACACGAGAAATCACACATCAGTTCCACAAAAACCAAAGATTTCTTTGCCTTGGACTTTTCAAATTCCAAGTCAAATTCCTATAGGATAACTATCCATTTGGAATAATTGCCCCTTAGCAATTGTTTAGTCAAAATATACGTCATAGGGTTACAGTCAGAAATTACTGTGGTTTTGCGTAATAAGATGTAGTGACAAAATATTTGGATAGTTTGAACAACTGCCAAGGCCAATTTCTCCACATGCGAATATTTAAGCTCAGTCGGATTCAGAGTTCGACTAAGATAGTAAATCACATGTTCATTGTTGAATTCATGTTCCTGAACTAAAACCATCCAAATGGTGGAATGAGAAGCGGTGAGGTACAAAAAGTAGTCCTGGTTGTAGTTGGGAGGATGCAATAATGGTGCATGGGTCAACGCGTGTTTAAGTGCATCAAAAAATTTGTTAGCTATCTCATCCCAAAAGAATGGGGTATTCTGTTTCAACAATCTGGTAAAACCTTTCGTTATCTCGGCATAGTTAGGAATGAAACGACGTAAAAAGTTTTCTTTCCCTTGAAAACTTTGGAGTTGGCAAAGAGTCGAAGGCGGAGGTAATTTAACAATAGCTTCAACCTTCGAGGGATTGACACGAATGCCAACTTTTGAGACAACAAATCTCAGTAAACGACCTGTTTCTATACAGAAAACAAATTTGTGTGGATTCGGCCTAATTTGATAATGCCTACATCTCATAAACATGGCACATAAATGAGCGAGATGATCAGCTCTACATAATGAATGAGCAGGTAAATCATCGAGATAAGGCTGTACAATGTGCTTGATGTCATCAAATGCATAAGACGTAGCCCTTTGCAAATTTTCTCTGGCATTCTTCAATCCAAAAGGTAACTTGCAATAAGCAAATGTCCCCTGTGGACAAATGAAATCCGTTTTAGGTTGATCAACAGGGAGTATGTCAATTTGATTGTAACTGGAAAAACCATCCATAAAGGAGAACATTTCACTGCCGGCACAATCATCAATAATTTGATCGATATAGAGGGTTGGATAATTGTCTTTAGGACAAGCTCTATTAATATCCCAATAATCAATAAATATTCTTATCGTTCCTTGATTTTTGTTAACAGGAACAATATTCGATACCCAATCTGTTAAAAGAATTGGATAAATGAAACCTGCTCGAAGTAATTTCTCAACTTCAACTTTAATAGTAGCAGCTTTTCTTGGATGTATCTGACGCAAACGTTGCTGGACAGGTTTAGCATCCAGGTAATTTTTAATTTCATGGAAAACAATTGATGGATCGATTCATGGCATTTCTTCATATGACCAGGAAAACACGTCGCAGAATTCTTGAAATAGGGCTTTATAAGTTTGGATTTCCTCATCCGTACAGGAAGCACCTATATGAATGTTTTCAATAATTTTGGGTTTCACTGAAATGTCAATAGGAATCGTTGAGGAAATATTTCCCAAAGTCAACTCAGAATCAGGATGTCGCAGTGGATTCTGTGGTTCCTTGACATAATCAGTGGTAAAAATCGATGAGAAATGATTTTCAAAATGATAAAGCTCAAGTAAAAATGAAGATCGATGATGAAGATCTTCCCATGGTAAATCATCAACAGAAAAAAGTTCACGAATTTGCTCATCAGTATGAATAGAATCAGAAAGAGTTGTTGAATTTGAGGTTGAGATTGAAAGTGACTCCCCATGGACCACATTCATTGGATCAAGTTCGGTTGAAAAAAAGTTGGAAAACAACTGTACCGCCTGATATGCAACTTCAAAGGGACTCAAGGGCATTGCATCACCAAATGAGTCCACTTCAGAATTGGAAGGTACAATCCAAGGATCATCAAACACAATAGTGTTCGATGAAATCATATGAATGGTTGCAAAAGAAGGTGATATGTTAGGAGGAGGAAATGAAAAAGTTCCTAGTAAACCAGAATCTTTAATCAATCCCACCCCAACATCCTTATAAGGGATAACTATTTTCCCGACATGTTGGATATTATTAGAAGAGGCTGGATCAGATGAAAAATAATTTAATTGGTCTATTATGACGATCTTTCCATTATGAGGAAACGTAATAAGCCGAAAGACTGATGAAACAACAAGAGTCATAGCGTAAGACCACCTGCGACCCAACAGAAGGTTGTAATCTAGAGGGGCATCAACCACTTCCACATCTAGATTTACAGTTTTTCCTTCTACCCCTATAGGTAAATCCTGCAAAATGCCAAAAGGATGAAACCCTCGGCCATCAAAAGCCTTTAGAATCGTCGGGGATTGATTGAGTGTAGGAGAACCAAGTGATCTCCAACACTGAATTGACATAATACACATAGAAGCTCCCTCATCAATCACAGTCCGAAAGCAAGCTCTGTTTTTGACTAACACTGGGATCTAGAAAGCCATTTGATGAGGTAGGCGAGGTGTACTATTTTCTAAATTGGAGATTATAAGGTTGGAATCCTGAATATCAATAGCTCCTATAGCAGAGAATAGCAATTTACGCTATGCTGGGCATGATTGCAGCACCTCCCAAGCCGACATTGTTGAAGGGGACATAGCTAAATCCTCAACAATGTTATAGTTCTGAGCAGCTCTCGCATGTGGATTGATAGCTGAATTCCGAAGTATACCTTTAGTAGGCAGTTTGATTACTAAGTCTGGGTTAGGTTTTTCAATCTGTAGTGAATCAGAACCAGAAGGAGTTGAAGTTGATGGGTTTGAATTAGAAGATTCTGCTTCCTTACCACCAACAGGATTCTTACTACCATAATCTTGCGATCGCGTTGCAATCCTGACATGGGACATCATCATAATTGGTTCTTCTGAGGCATTTGAGGAAGAACCTATCATCTTACTATCTTGACTAGGAAAATGATCCTTCAAGACAGCAGGCATTTGGAAACCTTTGACGATTTTCAAAACCTCAGCTCGATGTGGACAATCTCTTGTAAAATGCTCTTCGTCACAAATGAGACAAGGATAGTGAGGTTTACGTTTCTCATCAGTAGATTAAGTTTTATCTTGTTTCTCTTTTGAGTTTTGTTTATTTTTCTTCTTCCCTTTCTTTTTACCGCCGGATTTTGATTTGGCCGTAAATAATTCTACGCATGAATATCGACAGGAATTTCAGCGGAAGATTCTCCTATCGGGGAATTTGGTAAAGTTATAATAGGAGAAGAATTTTTTGCAGATTTCTTCTTACTCTTGGTGCTAACTGAACCAATCATACCATAAACAGCATGAGACCTTGAAGGAGCTACAATTATTTGATTTTGTTTGGGAAGATCAGGGATTTTTTCATGTAAAGTACCCAACTGCATATAAACGAGGTCAAGGTACTGAGCCTGAGAAATTACTTGCTCTTCAATAACAACTCCTGCCTTAGCTACATCCTCAGTGATTTTAGGTAATAATGATTTAAAAAATCATTCTGCCAAAATTTGATCCGAGATAAAAACTTTCACTAAACGTCGTCGACGTCGCCATTCATGAATATGGTCTGAAATATATGTAGACGTTGACTGTTTTAATGAAGTTAATAATTCTGTGCCATGGTCATATCTGACAGGTAACTGAAAATGAGTTAAGGAAGAAGTAGCTAACTGACTAAAATTGTAAAAAGAGCTTCATGGTAACTCAATGTACCACTTGGCCATGAAACCAATTAGAGTGCATTGAAAAAGACGTAAGTGAATTGAATAATCTATAATGGAATTGGATGCACACCAGAGGTGATAAGTCATCACATGATTTGATGGATCTTCTCTTGGCTTACCCACAAACTTAGGGATATCACTGGGAAACTTATTAGGCATTGGCAGCTAATACAGAAGATAGTAAATTGGATTGTTCGTAAGGCGTGAAAAATCAGGTAAATTCAAAGTTGCAATAAACGTAACTAACGGTTAGGGTCTTGAAAACCTTGGGTCACAAGACCATCTCTAGGAGGAGGATATCCAGGATAACCTGGAAATGGTTTTGCATTAGGAATATTATATCCTCCCAGAAAACCAGGATTAACCGGACCAAGCTAGGGTTGTTGAGGTTCAGGTTGCTGATAAGTATACCCAGGGTACGGTTGATACTGATAAACTGGGTTTTTCATAGTAGGACTATATTGATACTATCCCTGGTACAGTTGATAAGTGAATTATGGTTGACTTGTGACAACTGTACTTGGACTAGGCTGCCCTACAGGCATATGAACCGAAGTCTGAATTGTGGGTCCAGACTATGGTAAAGAGGTATGAGGAGTTGATACAGGAACAATAGAAACCGGACTTGTCGATACTCCAGAAGTAGGTAGGGTAGATTGAACAGAAGTTGCAGTAGTTGCAGTAGTCATTTGAGGCAGAGTTCGAGGCAAACTAGGCCCAGATTGATGAACTACACCAGGTGCAGAAGTTTGAATAGTAGGCTGGATGGGTTGCTGGGTTGGACCAGAAACCAAAGGTTGTCCAGGTTGAGATGACAACTACACGTTGGGTTGCAAAGTCTGTTGAGATGAATCCCACACCACGTTCATTCTGGAGTATGGACCCATAAAAGATTGAGCATATTGAGGACCATAACCAAGTTGAGTGTATGACAGATAATTGAAAGGTACATTTCCATCTCCTTGAACAAATGTTTGACCAGAAGGTGGTTGGAAACCTTGAGTTGGATACTGACCTTGAGGTTGATAACCTTGAGGCATGTACTGAAACTGGGGTTGACCTTGAGGTGTATATTGATACTGGGCTTGACCTTGAGGTATATACTGATTCTGGGGTTGACCTTGAGGTATTACTGTCCCGAAGGTATGTACCGTCCTTGAGGTTGCCCCCCAGGTGGTATTTGACTACGTTAAGGTTGCCCCCTAGATGGTATTTGAGCACCTTGAGGTTTCCCCCCAGGTGGTAACTAACTACCTTAAGGTTTCTCTCCAGGCAGTAATTGACTACCTTGAGCTTGCCCTCCAGGAAGTAACTGACTACCTTGAGGTTACGGATTTGGAATAGCACTAGAAATCATAAGAATTTCTTCTATGCTCAATGGCGGAGTCCATTATTACCAGTTGATATCCCATGTTCAATGGGTTGAGGAGACACTCCTGAAAAAGTACCAGAAAGTGACTGATACCCAGAAGGAACAGAAGGACCGCCATATAAAAATGTTTCCGGAGTTTGGGAAAACATGGATGACCATTTTGACATATTCGAAGGAGGATAATAACCTCTGGGTGTAGGATGAAAAGGAATACGAGGTGGTGAAGAAGCAAGACCTGGATTTTCTAAAAATTTCGTTAATAATACGTACCAAGCGTCACTTCTAAAGGGACTGTAGAAGATTGATTCACGCTCCCTAAGTTCTAAAGTTGGTTGATTTCCAGGGAGAGTTTTATCTTCGTTCGGACTAACAAGTTATTCAATAGAAATGAGTCTAGAAGGAAGATTTTGGGTAATGACACTTCCTACCCTGGGTGAACCAGGACCACTAGAAGTTGGAGAAGCAAATATTGAGGATGGAGTAGCAGCAGGTTCAGTTTTAGGTTTGGAAATTTCAGGTTCCTCAATTAAATCCCTAGTAGGAGAAATACTGCCAGTAACTTCGAAAAATGAAATTGGTTCAGAAATATACTCTGTTGCTGGAAATTGGTAATTAGGGTGAATAATTAAAGATGATTCTCCAGCTTTCGATGACCCAACTCTACTGTCACTAGGTGTTACAAGAGCTCTTAGCCCTTCAAGCTGACTTGGTGTATATTTGGGAGGTTGCCCCTGAAATATACGGGATTGTCTCGGTAATTTACCCACAATTAAATATTTAATCACTTCACACGCAAACAAAGAAAATCTCAATAAAACCACCTAAAGCCTCTAAAGAACCAAAAAATTGAATCACACGCCTAGCAATCTAAGAGTTCAAGCCACACACAAACAATAACTTTCTGTATTGAAAACACTTGTTGGTGATGAAATCCAACATCGTAGAATTCAATATAAAAATGGCGGTTGGAACAGTTACCCTGACAACCTGCTTAATGAAACAGACTGACACAAGTTTCTTCATAAAACCATCTTGAGTGAAGAGAACCCCCCAGAGAGTCCAAGTGAGTCTAGTCGACGTCTGCTCCAGGTACAGTGAGACCCATCCTTCACCGTCACCTTAGGAAAGAATCTTAAGATTATGGTCACTAAGGTTACCAATAGTAACAAATACAACTGGAGGAATAGTCTACGATTCGATCTACGTGCAAGGGCAGAGTAACAAAGCTCAATCCCCTTGAAAGTTTCTCGACATGATCAATCCGAGATTTACCAACAAGTGACCCCAGGCTCCTCGACAATGATGAATCCGAAGTTTATCATTTTTAATACGCGCAAATCTGCTATCTTTCCCAATGAGACAGACTTGATTGTCTCAAAGGTTCAGACATGATCTCATGATTGAATCCTTTAAGAGGAGCTTCCCAGATTATATCAATTACAATTGGATTTATTTCCTACCACAAGATACAGCTACTTGTTTTTTTTAACTACCTTGGAGAGTTAATAAATCTCTACTCCAAGATACTAGCCTAAGCTATATTGGTGATAAGAGCCCTAGAAATAAAAAGATTGCTAGATAAATTTTAATTAAGCGTTATTTTTATTGGTTGTTTCTTAAGTCAATAGGTATGGAGATGAAACTTTGATGGTGTGAAGACTCGACTCCAAAAACACTAAAAAATGCACCTAAAATGATAAACAATTCGTTTTTCCTTTCAATGAATCTCTAGCTAAATAAAGAGTTGAGAATGCAATTCCTTGAAAAACAAATCTTTCTTTCAACATATAAATGAAAAGAAAATATTTTTGTCTTTTTCCACAAAATCAAAACGAAGCTACTAATTATGCTCACAAAATAAATCCCTTTTCTTTTCAACACTCAAAACTATAGAAAACAATTCTTTCAAAAGAGAATCTATAATTTCTTGAAAGCACACTCAAAACTATGAAAAATCTAATCTTGAGATCTAAACTTCTAAAAACCTAATCGAAATAAAAGCTTCAAATGTTTTTGAGGATGTTTTACTTAGTTATTCAGTAAACTAAGGATTAATTCGTTCAGAATAAAAAATCAATCAAAAAACACCCAACTACGTTTTCTTTTATAAAAATGAAATTCACAACTTATGACCAAGTTCGTTCAAAGATTTGCAAAAGATAAACGAGATCTATTTCTCACCAAGAGAAGATTTCACAAACCAGCCAGAATCATCAAGAAGACAACAGATACCAGGGTGATCTAAGGTTTCTTAGGCTTCTAATCTTTAAGTTACTACAAAGACTGAGTGAAAACCAATCTAGGCATGCAAAACTTCTAGAAATTTATCTAAAACAAAACACCAATGGAACTTACTCACTAGAGACTTTTGACAAGATATATGCAGATCTAGGCAGAGACTAAAAGTAATAAAAATAACCTAAACTCTACTGGACGAAAAGATTTTAGGCTTTTCAAAAATTTTGATAGGGTCTGTAGGCTTCCAGTATAACTAGATGCGGTACCGCTCTATGCAATAAAGTAACAGTGCAGAGAGGTCTGCACTGTAATATAAACAGAACGTGTGGTCCTCTTAAAAATTTCGAAAAAGAAAAAAACAATCCAGGACCTAAAAACTACCCAATTCCACACACCTCAAGCAAAAACCAGAAACAAAAATCAAGTTTCTCAAGTCAAAGATAAAGGAAAATTAAAAAACCAAATCTAGATCCCCAGTGGAGTCCAATTTGTTGGCCAGATAAATCGTTCTTGTGGACAAGACCGATATCCCTAGTATCAACAGATATCTAGCAACAAGCAGGACAAGCAAATATACCTTTCTCTAAACACATTGTGATTCATTAATAAAAACTAAAGAGGTGTTTTAGACCCTACCTTAAGTCCAATGCTAGTTTGTGGCAGCCATGTTCCAATAGCTCCGAAAGAGTTTCCTTTTAAGAACCTACAATCACAAACAAGCACACATTAAATAACACCTACATAGCTAATATAGTAAATCATGTTCATCATGGTGATCAAGGAATCCATGAAATAATCCATAAAACACAGCTTATTGAGAAAAATAAATTTGATTGTATTAACTTTGAAATAGAAGAAATTTACAACCTTTGGTGCCTTGATGCTGTACAAGCTCTTCCCAGGGTCCAAAAATGAATCTCCTCTACTTTGAAAAGCCTCACTCCCTTCCAAATGAGATCAAAAGGTATGTAATCTCTCCTCTCAAAAGCTCAATTAGGAATACTAAGTTCCAGCAGAATTTACCCTAAAAAATATTCAGCTTTCAACCTCCCAAGTAACTAGCCCAATGCTTCATTTTATAGTGCAGAGGAAGGAGGTTACAGGTCCACCATTGAAGGGATAGAGTCCTCCTTCAAAGGGATAAGCTCCTCACATCAAGGGGTTAGGCTCCTTAGGTATGGGATGCATGAACCCTCAAGGAGCGAACTTGCCACCTCAAGATTCCCTCTAGAAGCTTCCAGAAATGACTCAAAGTGAATTTTTAAGAATGTACTTGCACCTTTTTGACTTTTACAGGGGTCTGCACCCATAACACAGAGACAGAGCGGTCAGGTGTGCAGGGGAAATAACCAATAGGTGTGGTACTGCAGGTAATGCTAAGAGAAAGTGCAAAACTAGAGTTTTAGAGATTTTTAAGTTCTTTCTCTTATTTTCAAGGCTTGATATGAAGAACTGAGGTTTAAGACTTGCAAAGGAAGAAGGTATGAGTGGTGATAGACTCACATTGGTTGTAGAATGTCAAAGTGACAATTTTTGTGCAACAGCCGTCCAGACCAGGTTGGAGCTTAACCTCTCTTCTTTCTTTTCATGTCATTCTTTTGTCATTTCATGCAAGTTTTAGGGTTTTTTGGGGCCCCTGGGGTTTCATTTTTTCGCCCTGGGATCAGTGCAAGATTTCACATCGAAAATTGTGTTGAAGAGCACCCAGATAGAAGGCTACATGCTTTGCATCACACTGTCTCTATGCCTGAGCTACGTTGGGCGAGTTTCCCAAGTTCAATTTAGTTGTTTTCTCTAAAATTTGTCCTATGTTTTGCATGGAAAGGATCCTAGCTAAGTTTATGATTGTGTTTCAAGCTTTCATTGGATCAAAATGTTGATTACATGGTGAGAAAGAGAGCATGAAGAACAAGACATGGTTTCCCTTAACAATCCAGGTATAGTTGAGGCCCTAAAAAACTGTGGGTTACTCAAATACTTCAAGTTTTCCAAAATGAGGCAACAAATAGAACTATTGCAGTTCCTTGTTCATGCATGGGATCTGATAGATTAGAATTCTCACATAAGGGACAAGATGGTCCCTATTACCATTGATGATATTTACTTTAATACCAGACTGTCGAGGTGAGATTCCCCCATCTCACTTTTTCGATTAGCCTATGTAGGTGAATTGGTGAGATATTATGTTAGACAGTTTTGTTGGCCAGGTACACATCCTAGCAAGGATAGGACATAAACATCAGGGGTGTAGGTGATTTTCCTTTGAAAACTGTTAGGATTCTAATAAACTCTCCTAGGTTGTAGCTCAGAGATGCTTGGTAACATATAAACTCAACTATTGTTGTAGGTTTAATGGAAGGAATGATGGTTTGGTTCAAGCCAGATAACCACTTCCACTTTGTTTCACTCCTGATATGCATGAACACCCTCAGAATACAAGGCTTTAGACCACCAATGCTCACAATTTAGATATAAGGTGATATGGGGAATACTAACCACACTAGTAGATGCACAAGACCATGTGATGGCCGGCTGCAACTAGTAAATAAACCTGTAAATCTAATCTATTAATGCAAAGACAGGATGACAACTCTCCTGCAATAAATAGATAAAAACCTGATTAACCTATTTAGTGATGTAATCAATACTTTAACATAGAGATAAGATGACAGTTATCTAGTGTTAAACACTGAGAGCTCAAGAACACAACATATCAGGCACAAGCTTAGAACAAGAAAAAAGTGGACAATGAGCAGTTAATAACAAAAGAAGCTTGTATTAGCTGAAAATGAAGATGAGATGCTGCAAGTGACAAAATGTCTACAGTCTCCAGAAGTTCAACCTTACATCAAATGCCAACCCTGATTACATCTTGCTTCTGGATATTTATAAGTTTACAATACTAGGGCAGTTGGCTGTTTAGGTATGGAAGGATCATAATTGACCACCAATTGCATTTAACTGCCTAATGGAGTCTCTGAATGTGTTTGCTTGCTTCAGTGGATGAATTCGATATGTTCAGGTGTTGTGTTGTCCTTTTAGGCTATTGGAGTGATCGTACCGGTGGAGTCCATCACTGATAGATTTAGTTACAGAGTCGTGCTTCTCCTTTTCTCCTTTCGGCCATGCTTTCTATTAAGTATGGTGATTGGGAGTTTGACTGCGACTGATGATCGCAGAGTTGGTCATCTCCTTCTTCAGGCAAGAAAATGTCAGAGGATGTGGAATGCATGGGTAGGTGGATGATTTGGGTGAACGGGAAGAATGACTGTCAGATTGGGGAAATGGATGGCGGAGATGGCTCGACGGAGGCTATCGGTCGAGGTGGGAGCGGGGTGTGTTATGGTTGTTTGGTCTTCCATGGAAATATTGGACTATCATTGGGAAATTAAGTTGCACGGGTGTTTATCAGGCGAGGTAGATTAGTCAGGCGGTAATGGTTTTCATCGCACCGCTTTCGAGCCTAAAGTGGTAAAAGCCCAGGGCTGAGTGATTCCACTCAATGATCGACACATAGCAGCGGATGAGAGAGAAAAACCTCTCTCATCGCGTGCTATCGCTCAATCAAATTTTTGGCACAATGAGAGTGAAGACTGTCAGATCTCAGCAGAGATGATCTGACAATGGAGAGTGGTAGAGTAAGTCTCCTTTATTGGCTGCGACGAGAGCCATTGGATCAACGGGGAAGATCAACGGCGGGGATGCAATGAGGGTTTTATGAGTGCAAAAGGGCATATGGGTATGGTTTTATGGTTTTTTTGGGGTTGCACACTTGGGGCTAAGGTCAAGAAGAGGGTTACTTTGTCGGGTTTAGGAGAAAAATAGGGAAATGGAGGTGGCAGAGAGAAAGCGGGGTAGAAGAAAAAGGGAAAATGACCCATGAGGGGCCCCTTTAAAGACAACACCAATCAGACTGAGATTTTCTTTGACATTAGAAAGTTAGCATTGCATAGTAGGGCTAACACTGGCTCCTTCTGGGGATGAAATCCTCCCTGTGAGGTTTCAATAATCGTAGACCACTGCCTTTCATACAAAAACAAGATCATTAATATTTCCTAGTGCTTCATTGGGCATGGAGTCTAATTAAGCCTATACTAAAACTTGTAAAAAGAACATAATTACAATGTTGAGGCGTGAAGGCCTTAAACAACATAAACCTTCAAAAACCACCCATTGACTGGGCCATCGAAAATTGTTTCTCTTTCCATACTTTGCAGCATGAAAGTGTTGTTTCCCTGGATCTGAGCAATGACAAAAGGTCCAGTCCACAGAGCATCGAACTTCCAATGATTGCCTTTCCTTTCCTTCAGTGCATCCCATTTAAGTACCAAGTCTCCAACTTGAAAATTCTCCATCTTTTCCTTTCTATCAAAGGCTTCCTTGATTCCCTTTTGATGTGGTGCAGATTTTTCAATCAACTGATCTCTGATCTAATGTACTTCAACCAAGTCACTAATCCTCTTTGCCATGTCACTTTCCTCATTCTGCTCTTCTTGCAAGAAATTGGGCACAGGAAGGGTTAGCTGAATTGGGAGTACAGCCTCAGTGGCATATACCAGCTTGAACGGAGAATTCCCTATGGATTTTTTGGTGGTCACCCTATCAGCCCACAATGCAAACTTTAGTTTGGAATCCCAGTTCCTTTTGTTGTCTTCCAATAGCTTTTTGATTATCCTTATCAGGTTCTTGTTGGATGATTCTGCTATACGATTACCTTGAGCGTAATATGAGGTGGAATGCACTAGCTTAATG
Organism: Pinus taeda; assembly: GCA_000404065.3. NCBI lineage: Eukaryota > Viridiplantae > Streptophyta > Pinopsida > Pinales > Pinaceae > Pinus > Pinus taeda. The sequence continues at coordinate 34,792 of APFE030708305.1, forward strand.
CCCATTGAGTCACACATGTCCACCAACTCTTTTGCCCTGAAGGCTGCTGCATTCTCTATAGCCAATTTGTGTGGACAGCCAAACCTTGTGAAAATATTTTCAGTCAAAAACTTCATGACAACATGGTGATTAGCTTTCCTAGTAGGGATGGCCTGAATCCATTTTTGAAGTAGTAAGTGACTACTGAGATCCATCTGTGCTAGCCACTGGAATGTGGATTAATTTCCCCTGTGAAATCCAAACCCCACTGCTAGAAAGGGCCACTGGCATGTATTGGCTTCAAGGGTAGGGATTTCAACTACTGTTTCCCTTCAAACCTTTGGCATTTGTCACAGGATATTACAAATGAAAATACATCAGAAAACAGAGTGGGTCAATATTACCCAGCTCTGATAATCTTGTGGGCTATGGTTTTCCAATAGTGATGTCCTCCACAAATGCTGGAATGAAACTGATGCATGACCTCCATAGGTTGTTCTTTGTCAAGGCATCTTAAAAGGATTCCAGATGGATCCCTCCGATATAGCAAGTTGTCATGAATACAGAACTTGGCTATTCTGAGCTTGATAGTCCTAGCTTGGCTTGAACTAAGGCCTGGAGGAACTTCTAGCTTCAGCAAAAATTGAGTTATTGTAGAATACTATTCACAAGAAGCTATATTTTCAGCTCACGACTGGTCATGTCCTACTGTTGCTTCTTCTGTCTGTCTGTCGTTTGAATTTGTACTTATCCAATTCATGTCCAACATCCTACAATTTTCTTCAGCCATCAGCTTGGCAAGGCCCTGACCTCTGACAAGCTTGGTGGGGTTTAATTCTATGTTGAATTCAATAAGCTTTGCAATCCATTTAACCCTTCTTCCATCAACATCTGGCTGCATTAGGACATCTTTTACTAAAACAGAGGGCACATATGCAATTACCTTGGAGTGCAAGATGTAGATTCGGGAAGCCTTCAATGACTTGATCAGAGCATAAGCCTGTTTCTCAATAATATCATACCTTAGTTCGGCATCCCTTAAGGTTTTGCTGAAGAATTCCACTGGATGCTCTGAACCCTCATCATCTTTCTGAAATAAGACTGCTACAAGGGTGTCACCTAAAGAAAATGAGAAGATATGGAACTCCTTGCTATAGTTTGGGCTGATCAAAGTGGCAGCTTCCATAATAGCTCTTTTGATGGCTTCAAAAGGTCTTCTAGTTGCATCAGTCCATTTGATTTCTGATCCCTTTTTTAGCATGGAGTGATGTGCTTTACCAATTCGGCAAAATTAGGAATAAACATCTTTACAAAAGTTATTTTACCCATAAAAGATTGGATGTCCTTTTTTTATCTTGGAACTGATAAGGCCGGCATTGCTTTCACTCTCTCTGGGTCAATTTTGACACCTATAGCAGAAACAATGTGTCCTAGGAGTTTGCCCTCTTCTAAAGAAAACTGTGATTTCTTAGGATTCACTGATTTCCCAAACCTTCTGCACTTCACAAAATCTTTCTTCAAATGCTGCAAATGATCTTGATGGCTGTTGGAGTATATTGTTATATCATCTAGGTAGACAAGGACAAACTCCTCCTTCTCTCCTACGAACGTTATATCCAGAGCTCTTTGAAGGTAGCTCCAACATTCATCAGCCCAAAGGGCATCTTAGAGTACATGAATGTGCCCCAAGGAGTGGTAAAAGAAATCTTTTCTTGGTCATCTGGATGTACAACAACTTGATTATACCCTGAAAATCCATCCAGGAAAGACATAACCTTGGCTCCTTAGACCTTCTATAGTAAATGCTCCATCTTGGGCAGGGGATAGTTGTCTTTCTTAGAGCATTTGTTTAGGTTCCTGAAATCAACACATAGCTTGATTTCCCCACTTTTCTTCCTCATCACTACCAAGTTGGCTACCCATTTTGAATACCTCAGAGGAGCTATGATCTTGGCAGCCAAAAACTTCTTGATTTCTCTTTCAATCAGAGGGAGGAGCAAAGGATTTATAGGTCTCAGCTATTGTTTGAAAGGAATTGTGTCTTTCTCCAGTGGGATCTTATGCTGGATTATCTTTTTGTCATAAGTTTTAAGGTCACTGTATTCCTAGGCAAAGACATCAGCAAACTGCTTCATTAAGGTGCAATATTCAGAACTTTGGGCAGCAGGCAAATGGGTGGACAAATTTATATACTTTGGATGATCCAGACTCCCTATGTTATGCCTATGGACTGCACACTGATCTTCTTTTTGGGCAACCTTATGAGGCACATTGTTATGGTCAAATAGCTTCTTTAGAGGCACTAGCCCTTTTGGTATATGATTGCTAGGCATTTGAACAATATTGTCTTAGCCAATTCTGTTCTTTAGCTGAGGTTGGGAACTTTCTTCCAAGGTTTAATTCTCTTGATCAATTTGCATTTTAGAGAATTCATCAATGAATTGCAGAAACCTATTTACTTCATCATCATCCTCAAAGACTTTCCAGTGCTAGAAATTATCAGGCAAGGACGGTCTATATTTTATCTGGACTTCATAAACCAACTTAGGGGGCATGGGAGGGATGAACATGCTAGAAGACATGGCAAGGGAATCAACAAGCTGATTTTTTACTCTAGGAATATATGAGATACAAAAACTATCAAAAGAATATTTGAGTCTCCATACCTCATCTTTGTATGCTTTCAGCCTCAGATGCCTTGCTTGGAATGTTTTGTTCACTTGTTGAATGATGAGATCAACATCTCCAAACACCTTTATGTCTTTGATTCCCATGTCTTTGGCAACGTTTAAGCCCAATATTAGAGCCTCATACTCTGCTTTATTGTTGGTGATTTGGAAAGTCAGCTTAAAGGACAGATGTGTGCTCTCTTATTTTGGAGACACCAGCACCACTCGTGCTCCTACAGTTTCCTTTGAACAGGCTCCATCAAAGAAAATCTCCCAAGCCTGTGTCCCTTCTTCTTCCATGGCCTGGCCTACTGGTTTCCTGAGCTGCACCGAGGCCCTCTGGGATTCTTCAATTTGGAGAATACATGCTCCAAAATCAATGTCCACAACGTAAATGGGATGATTATTGGGATTCTTCTCATCACTAATAATATAGGCTAGTTGGGCTTCCCTGTACAGTCTTCTACTCTCTCCTCCAAAAACTGGGACAGTGGCCTAAGATAAGTCATTTTGCAATGTCCCACCTAACCTCTTAATCCACCCTTTGAAAAGTAGCATACCAAACTTAGGGGGAACATCTGCTACCACAATATCCATCATCAAGCTCTTCATGGGCAGCTGAGTCAGGGTGATAGCCAAATCTTTGATTAACCCTAGACATTTCACCTTCCTTGAATCAAAGGAGAATAAATCATGATAAGGTCTGGTAATGTCAACGCCTAACTCTTCCATGATAGCTTTGGGAATCAGCTTATGGCTGGCAGCTATGTCCAGTAGATAGTTGTGGAGGACTTCGTCATGAATGGTCAGAGAGACATAAAATTATGGGGAATTGTTATCAGCAGGTTCAATCATCAGGCTAAGCATAACTGTTGGTTTATCATCTTGTAAATTCACAGTCATTGGGTGCTTGTGTGGCTTTCAGCTCAAGGGCATAAAGGATGGGCTTCTTAAAGGCCTCACTCTTTACAAGTTCTATTAGAGGTACAGATATTTTCAACTTCTGGACTTCTGATTTAAAACTAAAAGGGGAAGGGGACTTGTTAGGGCCTCTTACCTCTTGAGCTGGTGCTTTGAAGATGATGGGATCAACTGCTGGTCTCTTCTGTTTGCTGATCTATTGCTCTATGGGGACAACAACTCTTTGGGCAGGATTCTCTTTGACATTACTCATTCTTGACCTCAAGTTATATCTTTGCTGGTCTTCAGTTTGTAGAACAACTTCTCTGTCCCACTCTTGACTAGTCTGGTCCCTGAGTAATGACTCCTCGTAGGTAGCTAATGTCAAAAAGGTAGGATTTGCCTTGTCTTCCATACAGTGAATCTCATTCTCTTCATCAGACTGTTCCTCCTCCATGACTACATTCTGGGAAGGAGCCTTGACCCTTTGTTCTTCACTGGCTTCTTTGCTCCTCTGAATGATCTACAATTGTTCATTTGTTTTTCTGAATGGATTTGGATTTCTAGGAGCAAATGAATTAGGAAGCCTTGCTTTCCCAAAGCTCTGCTCAACCTTCAGTTTGGATATTTCAATAGCCAATGTCTCTATGATTTTAGCATTTTGTTTATCTTGGGCTCTGCAGATGAAGAAGAAGAAGCTTCACTTCTCTGCCTCCTTCTATCAGCATGTCCTTTGAGTTTTTTTGTAGCCATGATATTGGATTCCACCTACAAGGCTACATCTTGCATTTCGGCTAGAGTAGCACATCTTCTTTCTCTTAATAGCAGGCAGAAATCAGAATCAAAGGCATTGGAATAAGTGAGTTTAGTAGAGGTGGGGGTAGGCTTCACTTCAACTGGTATCTTTCTATACATACGATTGAATCTTTTATTAGAATTAGAAAATGACTCCCCATTTTCCCTTTTCAGGTTGCAAAACTCAGTATGGTAGTAAAGCAGATATTTCTTATCTCCCCAATCCTTTAAAATCACATCGTCTAATGCCTCAATGTCTCCTATAGACCTAGGGGTCAATTCTCTAAACCACTTTCTAGCCTCTCCATCAAGGCTTTGGACAAATACTCTCATCCACACATCATCTTCACTGATATCTAGGTTATTAGCATAACTATAAAAAGACTCAAGGTGTTCTTCAACTGTTATTCCCTATGTACCAGTGAACTTAGGCATGTATTTCTGATATTCTCCTGCAGGCATGGCATTCAAAGGAATAGGCAGGACTAGGGGTCC
>APFE030708305.1:42497-67740 GCA_000404065.3 Pinus taeda
ACGTGTCTTGCACACAAAATTTGTAAAAACTTTTAAAACACCTATCTATTTTACTTTTAGACTTTTCTATGGTTATATGCAATCATATTCAACTAACGATGTGAATTGAAAATATTACTTTTACATGTGTCGCAAATGTCTATTTAACACATAATTCGCTAGAGAATCAGTTAATGTGTTAAAGTTTCTAGAAATATGTTGATATTTAATGTGTTCAAAATTCCTTTCCAGAATATGAACTCTGAGGAACATACAAAAAGTTGTTGGATTTCAGATAGTATAAATATTTGTTAGTTGTAGTACAACGAGTTGTGAGTCCAGCCTAACAATGATTCGACGAATGTCAAGTGAAACCTAACGATGATTCGACGAATGCCAAGTGAAAATGCATTAGAGAGAAGTTCAATAAATGCACTATACTCATTGATGTTGTTCATCAATCGATCGATACAAATCCCTTGAAAAGTCACTAACTAACCACTTAGAGTGAAAATAGCCCATGTTGCAGAAGATAGGTTCTACATACGACGACTAGCACCATCAACGTAACCAACAAATGGTTCCGAAGAGTCCAACATCTGCAACAAATGCAAAGTGGATTATTAACTAGATAAAAATTCTAAAAGACACACACATGCACACATGCAATGAAAGCATGTATATAGTGAATTTTACTACACTCAATCAAGCATAGGTACAACCCATTTCAGGGCTGTGACAATGGAATCCCATCATAATCTACAAACTTGTAGGCACCTTTTTCCAGAACATGCTTGACAATATAAGGACCCATCCACAATAGTTCGAATTTCCTTGCTCCAAGTTTATCAGCTTCCTGATCATAAAGCAAGACCAAGTCTCCTTCTGAGAAGATATGAGGCTTGAAATTTCTTTCATATTGCACCTTGATTCGTTTCTTATGTGCTGCATTAGCTAATGTGGTATCATGACGGGTTTCATCTAGATGGATTAGTTCCAAGAAACTTGGTTCTTCATCAAAAGTGTCAGGTAACAGGTCTATTGTGAGTTTGAGAGATGAAATTTTGCATTGTATTGGTAAGATTGCTTCCAGACCATACGCCAACTGAAAGGGTGTGAATCCAGCTGTATTTTTCATTGAGGTTTGATATGCCCACAAGGCAGAGTACAGGTTTAAGTGCCAGATTCACTTATGAACCCCTATCATTCTTTGCAACATCCACTTCATGACTTTGTTGATGGCCTCAAATTGTCCATTCGCTTGCGAATAATAAGGGGTAGAACTATCATGCGACAATCCTAACTTAGTAGTTAACTTAGCCATCGTGTTATTGCAAAAATGTAACCCATGATCTGTAACTATGGCTTGTGGTACACCAAATCGGGCAACCACATGTTTAAAAAAGAAAAGAGCAGCCGTTTCACCATTGTTGTTCAATGTTGGCATCGCCTTGGCCCATTTGCTAAAATAGTCAATGGCAACTATAATATACCCATGCCCCTTGGTCGAGGTGGGGTTACGTGTCATGAAGTCAATGCCTCATTTGGCGAATGGTCCAATAGCAACAACTGGATTTAATGGGGCAGTTGGTAATTTGGTTTTTTGGTCATATATCTGGCATGCATGACAGTGTCTGATGGCAATAATACAATCTTTGAATATAGTTGGCGAGAAGTAACCAGCACAGAGAATTCTCTGTGCGGTTGCATATCCAGATAAGTGTCCACCATAGGCACCTGAATGGAAATCATTCAATGCTTTCTGGCTTCCTCATGTGTGAGGCACCTCCGTAAAATCGTATCGATACCACGATGGTAAAGGGTGTTGCCAATGATCAGAGAATATTTGGCTTGCTATCGAATATGTTATTGTTGCAAGCGGTAGGTATCAGGTGGGAAGGTTTGGGTCTGGAGATAGATCAATATATCTCCATACCATGGGTCAAATGATGATATCAGAAACAGAGACTCATCCAAAATCGATGGTTCAGATGTTGAATCAATGGAGGTCGAGGGAAGGTGGCAAAGTAACTCTGCGAAAACTAGATATTTATTTGATTTCGACTTGATGAATTCCAGATCAAACTCTTGCAAAATGCCTATCCATTTTGAGTATTTCCCCCCAATAATTTACGTGACAAATTGTATGTCATAGGGTTGCAATCCGAAATGACAATGGTCTTTTGGAGCAGGATGTAATGACAAATCCTCTGAACAGCTTGTACAATTGCCAAAGCTAGATTTTCGACATAAGAGTACTTACTTTCTGTATCATTGAGATTGCGGCTCAAATAATAAATCAGATGTTCAATCCCATTTTCCTCTTGGAATAAAACCATGCCAATGGTTGTATCTGTAGCAACGAGATATAGGTAATAGTCATTTTGATAATTCAGAGAATACATAAATGACGCTCTAATAAAGGAATCTTTAAGAGTATCAAAAGAAGCTTGTGCAAAGTGATCCCAATGGAAGGGTATCCCCTTTTTCAAAAGACATGTAAAAACTTTAGTCATCTTAGCACAATTAGGAATGAACCTCCTCAGAAAGTTAGCCTTCCCTTGGAGTCTTTGTAATTGTAAAAGATTTGAAGGTGGAGGCAAATCAAGAATTGCCTGAACCTTTAATGGATCGAGTGGGATCCCCTCCCTAGACACTACAAATCCAAGAAATCGACCAAAACCAACACAAAACACACATTTGTGTGGATTGAGTTGTATCTGATAGTGTCGGCACTGTAAAAATATTGCCCTCAAATGTTGTGGGTGATCAGTTCACTTTCATGAATGAGCAGGTAAATCATCAAGGTAAGGTTGAACAATGTGGTTGATGTCATGAAAGGCATGGTTCATTTCCCTCTGAAATGTGGCCCCTGCATTATTTAAACCGAATGGGAGTTTCATATACGCGAATGTGTCCCATGGACAAATAAAAGTTGTTTTAGATTAGTCCTGGTGGTAGATATTGATTTGATTGTAACCAGAAAATCCATCCATAAATGAGAATATTTCACATCTGGCACATTCATCAATAATATGGTCGATAAAAGGAGTAGGATAATTGTCTTTTGGATAGGCTTGATTTAAATCCCTATAATCGACGCATGCTCAAATTGTCCCTTGTTTCTTCATGATGGGAACAAGGTTGGAAATCCAGTCAGTAAGAGGTAGAGGGTAAATGAAACTAGCATGCAAAAGTTTTTCAACTTCTTCTTTAATTTCAGTGGCTTTCTTTGGATGGATAGGTCAAAGCCACTGTCGTACTTGCTTGACATCAAGGTACATTTTGATTTCGTGTTCAACAATACTAGAGTCAGTGCATGGCATCTCCTCTAAGACCATGCAAATATATCTCTAAATTCATGAAAGAGAATGTGGTAATTATCAAGTTCTAATGGAGAAAAATATTACCAACATGAATGTTTTCTACAACATTAGGCTTGGTCGAAATATTAATAGAAATCGTTTCTTCAATATTTGATAGGTTTCGTTTGGAATCTACTGTGTCTATGACAATTAAATTCGAAAAGAAATCAACAATTGAAGGGTGATTTAGTTCGTTTGAATAATCTTCAATGTCATCTGGAAGATGGGAACGATGATGATAATCTTCCCAAGGTTCTTCTCCTATCATCACTTATTGGACGATTCCTTCATCCGTAGAATGTATACATGAAAAAGGATATGAAGAAGTACCATATTCTAATGAATGGTCTACCCATACAATTGGTGAAAGTGTATTTGGTTTTTTTGCACAAGCCATAAAAATTGATTGCTATGAAAGCTCAATGGGGCTTAGCGGCATAACCTTAGTATTACTATCAACTTCAGAATTGTTTGTAATCCTCCTTAAATCAGATGAGGTGGAGAAAATCATGTTGCAAGTCTCTACTCTTTCCACTTCCACCAAATCAAATGGTGATGGTAGCGTAAAAGTACCCATTAGGGAAGGATCTTTAAAGATACCTACTCCAACACTTTGAAGTGACAGTGGGGGTACGTGTACCAATGGAATGCTTCCCGTAGCCTTTGAACTATTTGCAAAGAAGCCAAGTTGATATATAACTGATTCCACCCTTATGATGGAATGCAATAGTATGAAAGTATGTGGAAACCATAGCAGCCATAGCATATACCCATGGCCTTCCCAGTAGAATGTTGTAGTCGAGGGGTCCATCAAATACCTCAACTTCAATAGTAACTGCTTTTCCTCCTACTTCAATTTACAAGTTATTCAAAATCCCACAAGGAGTATAGGTTCGTCCATCAAAAGCTTTTAACATGGTTGGTGATCGTCACAACAACGGTGAAACATGTGTTTTCCAACAACTCATTAACATAATGCAAGTAGATTCCCCCTCGTCAATAATAGTTTAGTGAACATTCTTATTTAGAGCCCTTACTTGAATTAGGAAAGCTAATTGCATTGGTAACTGTGGTGTATATCCCTCATGGTTAAAAACCACAAGATTGGAATCCATGGGGTCTATTCCACCAATTGCTGATAGTAAAGCCTGCTTCTGGGAGGGACAATTTTGTAACACCTCGAGTGTCGACATAGCATAAGGTGATTGAGCAAGATCTTCCACCATGTTATAGTTCTAAGCTGCTCAAGCGCGAGGGTTAAATGTCGATTTATGCACAACTCGCTTTGGTGGTTTTATTTTCAACTCTGGCACAATAAGTGGTGGAATATTTTCAAATGAAGTCGAAGTCAAATGATTAGGTTGATCAATGGCCTGATTATTTGACGATGATGGTGGATTTCCGTAATCTTTATTTCTCGTTGACACCAAAACTTCATTTTGTGGCTTTGTAATGGATAACATGAGTACTTGGGATGTGGAAGCACGGTCTTTCACAACCAAATGTGTCTCTGGGTTTGGAAATGGATTAGTCAACACTGCAGATGTGTTAGAAGTCTTTAGAAGTTTAGAGACTTCTGAGTGGTGTGGAAAATCTCTTGTAAAATGCTCATCATTACAGATTAGACATGGATAACGAGGTTTCCTTGTTGAACTGGAGGAATCAAATGATTTATCTTGAGGGGAATTATCTTGTTTCTTCTTGTTTTTCCCCTTCTTCTTGCCTCTTGGTTTCTTTTGATTTTTTCCTTTGTTAGATGACACGACATTAACTTTGGAATCAAGAGTGTTTACTGATGCATTGGTAGTTTGATTAGTAATGGAAAGAGTTTGACTAGATGGTCTTCCTGCTGTTTGCGTGCTTGAAGAACCAATCACACTGTCACTGGCATGAGAGTCCTTACTCGATTGTGGAGGTCGAGGAATAGTGAAAGCTGGTTGGGGTGCATTAGGAGTCATGTCGTAGAGCACGCCAAATTATGTGTAAATCAAATCCAAATATTAGGCACAAGAAATTACTTTCTCTTCTATGGCAACTCCACCTTTTTCCACATCCTTGGTGATTGATGGCAACAAGGATTTTATGAACCACTCAGCCAAAAGCTAATCAGGAACATATGTCTTAACCATTCGACGATGACACTGCCACTCATAAATATGATCTGATATAGGGGTAGCAGTAGTCTGTTTAAAGTTGGTTAGGAGTCTCGTTCCAATCTCGTATCTAATAGGTAACTGGAAGTGGGTTAGAAATATGGTGGCTAAAGTCATAAAGTTGTCGAAAGAAGCTCGTGGTAACTCAATGTACCACTTAGCAGCTAGACCAGTAAGTGTTCTGTGGAAAAGATGGAGTCTAACTAAATCATCATTTAAGGAGTTTGATGAACACCACAAATGAAAGGTCATGACATGATTTGATGGGTCCTCTTCAGGATTTCCATTGAATTTTGGAATATTAGAGGGTAACTTATGCAGAATCACCGGCCACTAAGGTGCATATAATATTGGATCATTAGTGAGTTGATTCAAATCTGGTAATTCTAAAGTTTCTACAAACAACAACTATCGATTTAGGTAAGGTTGAGAATACTCAGGATATGATGGAATTGCCTGAGCAATATGTCTTTGCATACAAACATAGGGCATCTGCATTTGGTAACCTTGATAAGGTTGTTTTTAAATAAATCCGACATAAGGTGGTTGTTGATAACTAGGTTGAATTTGTGGTTGTCCATAACCTGCAAAGCCTTGTTGACCAGGACCTTGGTAAGCTTGATATTGGTCAAACCTAGGTTGAGCCTGTTGGGCAAGTCCAAATTGGGGTTGGAATTTCTGGAATTGAGGTTGTTGAAATTGGGGCTATCGCGGTTATTGAATCAATTGTTGCTGTTGTTGTTGGTACAACTATTGTTGATTTAATGGTTGTTGTTTCCCAACAATGAAAGGTTAGCTAGGTTGTGAATAAACTATACCAGTGTAAGCCTGAGTCAGTCCAGATAAAGGTATACTAACTTGAGGTTGTTAAACCCTAGACACAATTGGTTGTTATATAAAATCCTGAGAAACTTGAACTTCTTGACCCAAAACTTGTGGTTGCGAGGTAGAAGAACCAGTTTGTATTGGTTGAGATACAACAGTTTGAACCTGTGACTGCAGCACATTGGTAACGACAGGTGTAGTAGGAATAGATGACACAGTTTGCATTGGTTGTGTTCAATACACAAGCCTTGGTTAAACTGCCATTGTTGGTTGCCATTGACAAACTCGAATTCTAGGCTAACCTGAATACTACAAGATACTACCATATGATGGTCCTCCATAGGGAGGATAAGGTGAATAAGCATATTGCTCATCATATGGTGGAAATCCAGTATTTAATGAATACATAGGTCTTTGTTGACTAGATTGTCCAGTTTGATATTGATATGCAGGATCAAACTATTGAGTTCCCATTAAATAAGAACTAGGTAGAATTCTAGTTCAGGACATGGGTGATGACCATGGTATAGAAGCAACCCCTGAGTGGTTCTTGATAAATATTGGTAACCAATCGGGATGGATGATTCACCATATAGTTGCGACTCAGGTGTGGTAGAAAACATTGAAGATGTTGCGACAAAAGATTCTGTCGCCGCTGCATGAGATAATACAGTTTGGGATGTTAACAGTTATTTAGCCATAGTTAACTAACCAAAACGTTGTCCTAAAGAATCGACAGGTACTTGAAAAAAAGCAAGATCAAACGAAGCAGTAAAATGAGGAGTATGAGGGTAAAGATAAAGCCCAGTTCCGAAGTGGAATGGGGTTCCAGGTGTAGAAAATTCTTCCAATTCTTCCTCGACAACAATTAAACTAGGTGGAAGAACTTCACCATATGGTTTGTAAAAGACTTATGGCATTGATAAAGTGGAAGTTTCAGTAGTTACTGATGTTTGAGGGGTAACCGATTGATCATCTTCTAGTAAAGTAACAACCTCTGAATATCAAATTTGAAGTCTAGATGTTTGAGTAAAAGAACAATAGTTTCAGAAAGAGGTTCCTGAACAACTTCAGGTTTAGATGTAACTTCTGTTTGAATTGTGATAGGTTCTAGATTAACTTCTAGTTGAATCGATTCAAGTTCAGAAGTAATTTCTTGTTGAGCAACTTCAAGTTGAAGATCAACTTGTTGAACAACTTCGGTTACTGTTTCACTAGGATTAGTGCTAATGTCCTCAAGTAATTGTGAAACTTCTTCTTCAGAAACAAATGTACTAGAAATGGTTGGAGTAACTAGAGTCTTAGTACTTACCGAAATAGATGATTCAGGTAATTCAGTTTAAGAACTAGGTGTTCTTGATGTACTTGAATCAGTTAAGTGGGACCGGTTTGACCGAATAGGTGTAGCTTCGGGTGACAAAGATGGTTTACTCACTATTCTTCACGAACGACGGGGTAAGGGTTTATGTTCCTCCACGATTGCTGATTAATTTTATTATCAAAAAAGAAATAAACAAAAAGGGGTAATCTAGGCAAAAGGTTTACCAAGCAACTGCGAACTGCAAAATACCTCCTAGTGAACCAAGAAGTATAGGCAGACAATCTCCTTGAATGCTGTGTTTGGTGTATCATAGTGTACAAGGTGGCTAACTTGGTTACCTAATGATGGATAGAAACCTAGTGTTGTCCTCCCATATATACCCGAAGGTACATGGAGGCCCAATCTGTATAAGCGTTGTCTAATGTAAAACCGCACAACGACAGAATTCCCATATACTTTATGTATTGTAACACTGCCCTATATACCCGAAGGTATGTGGACGAGCTATGATATACCCACATACGTGGAATGAGGTATCACACTTGGGATGTATTGCAGACAAGTTAGCAGTAGGTGCTTTGTTTTACGATGTCAGAACACGTCTCTAGTCTAGAACCACTAAATGTTTTTTGTTAATGACAATGATCCATTAGGTAAATTGATGTTAGTTTTAAGTTGATCTTGCTTAGGAATTTTCCTTTCAAGTTCACCACATGATGTATTCTAAAATTCCTAGGAATGAAACTATCATGATAAGAATTCTTTCCATTTAATTTAACAATGAAAATCCTAGCTACTAGGGATAGAGCAATCATATTTCTTTCGATCAAAGAGAAAAGAGCACAAAATAATGCAATTTCCCTACACTATTCCTATGAGCACACACAAAAATTTTCAATGCAACATGCATGTATTTCTTTTCGATTTCCTTAATGTGAATATGAACAAAAGGAAAACTATGCACATACAATCAATCAATCTTTAATAAGAACGAAGACTTTTATAACAGTTTTGTTTCGAAGGAAAAGAAGACTTTACGACACTTTCTTTCGGACATAGATTAATCAATTATATTATAACCTTCACTATAGGCCAATAATGACAAAGAAAACATTTAAGAAACATTAATCAATAAAGTCAAAGTAGGGCTAGACAAGGAGATAGAAACTTGTTCTCTAATACATGACATTCATTGATCAATTAGCAAGCAAACAAATATAGAAAAGTTGGCAAAAACTATTTCCAAAGGTGGGAAACGGACACTAGGAGGATTAGTGCAACCCTGAATGGGAGATAGTATGCTTCAGAGCACTATCCCTAAGCCAAGGGTTCTCTGCAACACACTATGTCCCTCACAAGCCTGTGTCGGTGACAATGAGCCATTTCGAAAGGCAATTTGACACAATTTTGACCAAATTTTCAATGCAAAAAAGATGAATTACAATCAATGAAGACAAGTAGGGTATGCAAGGATGTCCTAGGAGGTGGATAACCTACTAGGAAAGATGGTCGTCCCCAGCAGAGTCACCAATTTGTTTTGGAGAATTTGGTATCTACGGATAAATACTAATTCCCTAGATAAGTAGCCATATCTAGAACAACAATTTAAAGTATTTTAGTCTTTTCCTATAAGCAATAGATAATATGAGAAGATGAGAAGACCTACTTGTAGTTTCGCTTTCCTCTCATCTCCTTTGTATCGATCTTGTTGCTCCTTCCTGTACTTAATACGCTTGAGAAGTACCTGTAAACACAAATAGAAAACAAAGAATTAATCAAAACAAAAGATATATTGAATATAAGTGAATGGAATCAGATACATTTCACACATATAAGCATTATAAGACAATACAAACATATGGGAAAAAGGTTCAAATACTTTATTGAATAGAAGAAGGAGCTACAACCATTGTGTCTGATTCAATGTCATTCCTCCAGCTCGGATCCCATCCAAATCACGTCAAAAGCATGAAAAAATTGTAGCATTACAATACTTGATTTAAAGACATTTCTCATAGCAACATTATCTCCTTACAATTCAACATAATTGAGCCCCTGATCACTTAAATGAATGGTCCATTTATAAGGAGATGAAGGAGGTTTTGTCATAAATGGTGGCATTGAATGGCCTTCCATACTTAGAATTAGTTCCATAGAGGAAGGGATGAGAGGATAGGATGCATCTTAACTCATTCCTCATCCATTTTTGAGGTTATAAGAGTTTATAAGTGAGGGAACCTTCTAGATGACTCCAAAAGATAAGAATATTCCCCAAACCCTATGTGAATTTCATTCAAACTTGCTCAGTGTAGATGAAAGGAAGCCTAAGTTCTTTGCAGAGCACCTTGGCATGGACTTAACTTCTTTACAGTGCACCATTACATGGGCCTACCTACGTTGGTCCCTCTAGACGCTGTTTTTGGATGTCTTCAAGTCATGAAACTGTCCGGGAAGGAGGCATTATTAGGGGTGAATTGTTTAGGGCATGTAGCAATTGAAATTAGGGTTTGATGAGCCCTTAAACACTAATCTAGATGATGGGATTGATGTGGCCAAATGGATTTATAACACTTCCATATATTGAGATAGTGCAGTTGTTTGAGACAATCTTAGGCTTGTGATTGACACCTCCTTGAGAGGGAGGATGAGTATGGTATCCTTTTATGATTTATAAGATTATTTATGATCTAACATGATATTTGATTTAATGTCTTGTATGTACAACAAATAGTTTCTATTGAGACAAGAATATACTAGATTTGAGTATGTTGAGAGCATAATTGATCGAGGATACTGAGCCAACTCTTCCTCCCAATTTGAATTCCCAGGGTGAGGAATTGAGATAGAGGGCTCTCGGGCTTGAGGGAAATTTGGACAATAGGGTATGACCCCTATATGTCACCCATAGGGTTAGAGATGTTTGTCCCCTACATTCATAGGGTCAGAGAATGTTTCTCCCATGTCTTGTCTTGGCAGAGTATACCCTAGTTGGAATCATACCCACAAGTAAGGCTTGTCGGTAATACCGCTCCTCGTTTGACCAATGAGTTGAGGGTGCACTTAGGGTGTACAACCCAAGTTGATTATGATTCAAGTGTTCTACCACATGAATATTCAAGATCGTCGATGAGAAGATTAGTAGGAAGTATGATGGGTTAAGATAACCCTATGTGGTTCTTTTCTGAGATTGAGCTCCCTGATGTGATCCCAGGGTTGAGAGGTGCTCCCTTGTATATTTGGATATCCTATTTCTCTATATGGGATCATAGATGTATATCTCCCCGATGATATTCTATGTTGAGATGTGCTCCCTGATGTGGTTACAGGTTGAGATGTGATCCTTGATGATATGCTCTTCGATGATGATTGATGATGAGATTCTGGGTAGTAGTCTGATGGATAGAGGGTGGTAGATTGAGCTCCCCTCCGATGTCAAAATGATTCTTCTTTTAGATTTGAGAATGTTCAACATATGAGCATGAAAAATAAGGAGCTAAGAAAGAATAAGCAAGGGATAGATCAAGATGTACATTATTACTCTGATGGATAGAGGGCGGTAGATTGAGCTCCCCTCCGATGTCAAAACTCTTCTTCTTTTAGATTCGAGAATGCTCAACATATGAGTAGGAACAATAAGGAGATGAGCAAGAATAAACAAGGGATAGATCGAGATGTACATTGAGGATTTGTGATGATGAGATACTTGATATGGTCATGGCATGATGACTACATGACAAATATGATTAGTGATGATATGTGATGACACTTTAAGATACCATAATGGCATGGACAGATATTGGCGGGTGGAATTCTCCCTAGTTGAGAGGAAGCGTTAAAATTATGCAACTACGGTCAAATTCCACTTTGGACGGCTCATATTATGAAGATAATAACTTAAATATATTCCTCTTTGTGATAGGACCAAAATAGACCTAAAGATCACCTTATTTGGACAAGCAGAATTTGGTTTTTGAATTTTTTTATTTACTCATGTATATTGGATTAGGTCGGCCGTAAGCACACGTACAATTTTACAGGTCAAACTCAACATCAAGTGGACCCTCATGAAAGGCTATAAATAGGAGATACGTCAATCTCATTTGGACATAATGATTAAGCACTCTCTTCTCTCTTTTATTGTTTGGTTCGCACATGTTTGATGGAGGAAAGCTCACATAAAGGGTTTGAAACTACAGGGTCGAAGCTTGCACATGTCTAGGGTTTCTATGTCTCAGATGCTCGCACATAGCTAATGTTTTTATTCCCTAGACATTGGCACAATATGGTCATGGGAGCATCTGGGAAGTATTAGATGCATGAAAATAGTGTTTATGGGAGCATCCATGAGACTAGGGTTTCTGCAATCTAGTTTGGTACCTAGAGGCATGCACAGAATGGTCTAGGGAGTGTTTGGGCTGCCACAAATGCTTCCATAGAAGTCTAATGGGAGTGCCTATGGTTTGAGGAAGAGTTGAGTATATTTGGTCCCCGAACATCCTCATCTAGTTCTCCAAAGAGCATCTAGATCTGTCCCAGATGCACTCATCCAGTTTTGCAGAGAGCATCTAGATCTGTCTTAGACGTTCGTACACAATATCTCTGCATGTGTCCAAGTTATAAATATGAGTTGTCAATATTCAACAGTGTTAAAAAATTTTCAATACGGTGACAAAAATATCCAACAGTTAACTATAGTCAGTGATAGTGCACTACAGTCCTCAGAATCAAGATCTTTGAGTATAAGTATGTTTAAGGTCATGTTATGGATGTTCTAGTTGTTTTGTTTCTTTGATGAAGATATGGATCATTGTACTCTATTTTGATGATAATTTGATGATGATATAAGAAGAATAAGAATTTACAAGGGTTTTCCCCATAGTGGGTTTTGCACTGGTCTCCGACCAATACTGGTGTCTCTATGTGTACATGCTTTTCTTCTATTGTTCCTTTGTGTTCTACTGCATTGATGATAATGTTGTTGTTCTTTCTATATAATTTCATATGCTAATGAATAATGGTGTAGATATAAATAATGTTATAATGTTATGGGGTGAACTTAATATGTTAATGAAGAAATGCAATTATCTAAGAAAAGAACAATGTAGCCCTATGAAAAATTAACAAATGTGGGATTGAGTTTGTCTCTATGAAATAATTATTTTTATAAGTTGTAGGAGGTTGTTAGATTTAGTTGGATATCATAAATTATTTGTAATTGGTTGGCTCATATTTTGATGTGTAGTTAGTGTGTTGAGATTGAAGGGAAGTTGAGGTATGGAATATGTCCCCTACATTAATCAATAAGAGAAGAAGGTCTACAAAACACAAATTAAAATAGTTACCAACATATGAAATGAACAAAAAAATATCCTTGGGAAAACTCTTCTAAGATAAAATCCCCACTTTCTAAAGAAAAATTAGCATATTATTCAACACAAATGATTAAAATCTAAATTTTTTGTGCTCTATAAAAGAGAATTTAGCAACAGTTTAATTTTGGATCTAGTTCGTCAACATAATATTAAGTTAAAATTACTACCACACACTTTCCTCCAATCTAGTACTTAATTTCAAAATGCATAGTAAATACATAAATGATCAGGATTTAAACAGAAATGCAACAAATTACAGATATAACCATAGATACAGAGATGCAGTAGAAATAATACTTCATTTCATTACTGTAAAATACTAAAATATGCTTACAAATAGAAATGGAAATAAACTAGCTAGGGCGATGATAGCTTATCTCTGAGAAGATATATGGTGGCTACATACCTCTGAACTGTCTTACAATGAGGCTCAAAGGCCTATTTATTGCTGAGAAACAATAGAAAACCCTAAACATCCAAAAACCTAACCTAGGAGATGAAGCGCCAAACTATGGGCCCCGTTTTGGGTAAATTGGTACATCAACTTCCCAAGGTCGTAACTTTGGAAGATGATCTTCGTTTGATGCGCATAATACCTCGTTAGAAATATATATCCGAAGAATACAAAGTTGGGAGGAGCAACATTGGTCCATGGACATATGTTGCTCCCAGTTTTCCCAAAAAAAACGTTGTTTAGGGCCTCAAAATGGCTCCAGAAGTTCAGGACCCGAAAAACTGCTAAAGATGGTAAACTATGCTACAATTAAGGAAACTGAAAAACTGAAAGAAACAATGGTGGGGGTCCAAGTGGAATTGACGGGTGGCCACCAATATCCACCTGGATCATTCCTTCCCCCTTAGGAAGCAATGGTCCCCATTGTGCTGAGTTCCTCCACGAGATGAGGAAACTTCTCCTAAACTTGGTCCCTGGTGAGCCACTTTCCCTTGTGAAGGAGTTGGCCTGCTTTGACAACTTGATACAGTTGGATCTTCTGCTAGCAAGTGTGCTTGATTTGTGTGTCGATGATATGATCAATTGCAACTTGTTGCATGCAATCTAGATTTAACTCTGTGGGTGTGAGTTGTTCTGTAATGTCAGATGTGTCTAGTAATGGTGGAAAGTATGGCCGAAGGTGGTCCACATTGAACACTGGGTGCAGGCCAAGGAAAGGGGGAATATTGAGCTCAAATGCATTGTCTCCCACAACCATGGTAATGGTGTAAGGACCATATCAGAGTGGTCTGAGTTTCAAATAGGCTCTGGTAAGGCGTTCCTTTGGTAAATGCAACCAGACTTTGTCACCCACTTGAAACTTGTGTGGCACCCAATGTTGATCATGTCGCTACTTGTACTTGGCATTTGATTTCTCTATAATTTTGTGGACCTGCTAGCGAATATGTTGGATATGCTCAATGAAGTTGTTTTCCTTATTTGTTTCGAAATTGATATGAGCCGAATCTACCTGAGTAGCTACAAATGGCATGGCCACATCAATGGGACATAGGGGCTGGAATCCCAAGCCCACCTGAAAAGGGATGTGGCCAGTTGAGCTGTGGAGAGCCTGGTTATAGTTGTACTGAACATAGGGGAGGCTCTCATCCCATGTGTGTGGATACTTTGAGTTGTACATGCGCAGAATATGTACGATCATCCTGTTGATAACATCTGTCTGGCCATTAGTTTGGGGATGGAAGGTTGTGGACTTAGTGAGTTTGGTGTCCAAAATCGATCAGAGACTGGACCAAAATGTACTGAGAAACCTGCTGTCCTGATCTAAGATGATAGACTGTGGGATCCCAAAGTGTACCCACACTCGTTCAAAGAAGAGTTTAGTAATGGCTTCTATTGTGATATTCTTCTTTGAGGCCGCCATAATGGCCATCTTCGAGAACCTGTCGCTGACCGCAAAAACACAGTCATTTCCATGATTAGTAGAAGGAAGGCTCAACATGTAATCCATGGAGAAGGATTCCCAAGGTCAACTAGGGGTAGGAAAAGGGGTATAGAGGCCTTGCTTATTGATGGTCGGTCTAGCAATGGAACAGGCAGTGCATGATCTGATGTACTTCTCGAAATCATGTCAAAGATTCGGCCAATAGAAATACTTTTGCAGTACTGCCACCATTTTTGTGACCCTGAAATGCCCAACAGCCTGACTGTAGTATGCTTCCCAAATCATCTTGGCATGCTCACTTGAAGGAACACAAAGGTGATCTAGGTGGTATAACAAGGCATCCTGGAGGTGAAAATTTGGAACATGTTAACCGTCCAAGAGTGTTTGGTATGTGTGGCTGAATTTTGGGTCACTTTCATAGAGAAGTGGCCAATTAGAAGTCTCAAGCCCACAAGAGTTGAGCACAGTGGTTAACTCGATGATTGGTGGTCGGCTGAGGCAATATGCAACATTATTGGTGTTTCCCTTTTTATACTTGATTTTCAAATAGAACTGTTGTAGGTATGTGGACCACTTCTGATGGTGATCATTTTGCAATTTTCCTTGGGTTTGTATGAACTACAGGGGTTGGTGGTCTATGTGGATGACCGCTTCCTTCCCAAAAATGTAATGCTTCCATTGTCAGCAAGCTTGCACAATGGAATACATCTCTTTGTCGTAAGTGGGATACCTCCGTACTATGTATGAAAGTGTCTCACTATGATATGCCACTAGATTCTCGTGTTGAGTAAGGACTGCCCCAATAGCATAGTTAGATGCATCTGTCTTGACCTCAAATGGTTTTTTCAAGTCTAGTAATGTGAGCACTGGTGCTGAGCAAAGGCGATGTTTCAACTCTTTGAATGCCTTCTGTTGATATTCAGACCAAAAGATTTTTTTTTTCACTCCTTCCTTGGTAACTTGACTCAATGGCCAAGTGATATGAGAAAATCCCAAAACGAACTTGCGGTAGAAGTTGGAAAGACCTAGAAAGCTACGGAGCTCTGTTAGAGTGGTTGGAGATGGCCAGTCCCAAATGACTTGGATCTTAGCTAGATCCACATGCACTCCCCATTTATCAATAATGTATCCTAGATACTGAACCGGGGTCATGCCAAAAGTGCATTTCTCCAACTTGGCACATAACTTATGTTTCCACAGTGTTTGGAGAACTTGTCGAATGTGGTGGAGGTGCTTATCCCAACTTTGGCTGAAGATCAAGATGTCTTCTAAGTATACCACTACAAATGAGTAGGTGAATGGCTGCACATTGTCATCCATTATCCTCATGAAGGTTGCAGGAGCATTCATCAACCCGTAAGGCATAACCAATCATTTGAAAAGGCCCTCCTTGGCTTTGAAGGTAGTCTTCCACACATTAGAGGTTTTGATTGGTACTTAGTGATATCCCGACTTCAAACCGATCTTGCTCAAATATTTTCCCCCTTCAGTTGGTCGAGGAGGTCATCAATCCATGGGATCGGGTACCTATTACGAACAGTGATCTTATTCAACACTCGATAGTCAATACAGAGTCTCCAAGTCCCATCCTTCTTCTATACCAACATGATCGGGCTCCCACAAGGTGATGAAATTGGTCGGATGTGACCTTTCTGTGGCAGCTCCTGAATCTGCCTCTTGATTTCATCGTTCTCCAGAACAGAGTGCCGATAGATTGGTCCATTGGGCAGCAGCGCACTTGGGGTTAGATCGATGGAGTGCTTGACGTGACAGTGCAGAGGAACCCCTACAAGGGAGGTGAAGATGTCCTCATACTCCTCCACGACCTTGTCCATCTGTAGTTGTCATGCGCAGGGGCCCTATCTGGAGGTTGTGGCCAACGTATTCTTCTTTCCTTGAGGACATATCATTAGGAAAACAAATTTCCCAGTTTTGGAAATGATCTTACTGCATTTTTTTGTAGTAAGCAAAGAGATGGCGGTAGGCGGTGCTACCTTCGATATCCTGTACAACTTATTTCCCAAAGTAACAATAACAACACAAGGCCTTGATTCATACACAACATGTCTCTTCCACTAGTATGGTTGGCTTAATAATACATCACAAATATCAAGTGGAGCAACATCGCATAATACTTCATCCGTGAAGGGCTTGAAGTTGTATGGAAGGTGACACTACTGGCTCACGCGAAGATCCCATCCTTGGTGAAGCCACCCGATGGTGTACGGTTGTGGATGTGTTATGGTCGGTAAGCCCAATTGCTTCACGACCTCTGCTAAAATGAGGTTCTTTTGGCTCCCAACGTTAACAATGAACTATAGCGGGGAGCCCTTTACCCACATTTGGGAGTGGAAGAGGTGCTCCTCCTCTGGATCTTCGAGTTCCTCCTTCTGGATCTTCATGGTGGCAACGGTGGCATTGGGCTCCGCATCAATACTATGCTTCCCTTTTTCATTCCCTTTGTCAGGTTTTGACTCATAGTTAGAACATGCATATGATTTTAAAACCTTTAGCTTGACCACCAGTGACTTCTTGGCCTGGCACTCACTTGTGTTGTGAGTGCAGCTCTTATGGAACTCACACCACTTTCCTGTGTCCTTTTTCGGCTTCACGGTAGAGCTCTTATGGAACTCACACCACTTTCCTGTGTCCTTTTTCGGCTTCACGGTAGTATTCTTTTCTTGCAGCTTTTCTAGGTTGTCTTGGGCCACCCTACCTTGGCTTTGTCCTTTATTCTATGGTTTGGGGGCACCTTTCCCTTGCTTCGGATTCACAAATCCAAATTCTCGCTTCTTCTGTTTAAACGTTTGCTCGATCTTGGCGACATATCGGTATACCGTGCCGCGTGAGGAGATGTTCAAGAATTATATTTTTCCCTAGATGTACCTATGCAGGCAGTCGTGGTATTTTAGTATCGAATGCTACTCTGAATCTTTGATACCCAACTTTGTGTAAAGGGTATGGAAAATATTGGTAAACTTCGACATGTCTTGGTCCCTTCCCTACCGCAGTGTGGTCCACTTTATGTATTGATCCTCATAGCTTCTAACTTGGTAGTACTACTCTTTGATGGTAGCCTGGAAAGAATTCCAACTGGGTGCGGCTGAAAATAGTGAGGTCGTACTTTCATCCTTCTACTTTCATTAGGTTTCCTAGCAGTCCTTGACATGGGGGGCGGCTTTGAGAAGAGAAAAAGTAATCTTTTCCTGGTCGGGAAAATCATGAATAGAAAAATACCCTTCTAGTAGATTTAACCATTTATCTACAACATCTGCATCTATCTGACCCTCAAATATGGGAATGTCAAAGTTAACTTGTACCTTAAGGGGTGTGGCACTTCTAGAGTAGCTTCTGGAAGTAGATGTGTCGCCCGTGGGTAGCCACTGAAGGATCTAGGAAAAGTTGTCCATCATCTCATTCCTCTATTGCTCGAGGGCCTTTTCGAGCAAGATTTTGATAGGATCTCCAACCCCCTCGTCTTTCTTTTCATCCTCCATGGGAGGTTGTCAGGATTTGTGAGGATGGTCTTGCAAAGGTTCGACCAGTTCAAGCCCTAACTCGTTATATCTCAACCTCATTGAGGACATTCAAATAAAGACAGAGAAAGAGAAAACTGCTCTAATACTATTGATTTGAATTTAAACAGGAACAAAAAATTACAGATATAACCATAGATACAAAGATGCAACAAAAATAATACTTCATTTCATTACTGTAAAATACTGAAATATGCTTACAAACATAAATGGAAATACACTAGCTAGGGTGATGGTAGCTTATCTCTGAGAAAAGATGTGGTGGATACATGCCTATGAACTATCTTACAATGAGGCTCGAAGGCCTATTTATTGTTTAGAAACAATGAAAAACCCTAAACATCCAAAAACCTAACCCTAGGAGATGAAGCACCAAATTATGGGCCCCGTTTTGGGTAAATTGGTACATCAACTTCCTGGGGTCATAACTTTGGCATATGATCTTTTTTTGATGCGCCAAATACCTTGTTAGAAACATCTATCCAAGGATTAAAACTTTTGGAAGAGCAACATTGGTCCATAGAACCATGTTGCTCCCAGTTTTCCCAAAAATATGTCGTTTAGGGCCTCAAAATGACTCCAGAAGTTCGGACCCAAAAAACTGCCAAAAATAGCAAATTGTGCTACAATTAAAGAAACTAAAAAGATGAAAGAAACAATGGTGGGGGTCCAAGTGGAATTGGCGGGTGGTCAACACAATATTAAGTTAAAATTACTATCACACACTTTCCTCCAATCTAGTTCTTAATTTCAAAATGCATAGTAAATACATAAACCATTTATCTATTACCATTTTTACATATTATAAATCATCAACCATTGTCCAATACAATTATTCTTTGCAACATTATTGAAATATTCCTTGTATAATTGTTAAAATATTTCTTACACAATTGCTAAAATATTCCTACAACATTATTAAAATATTCCCTACAAAATTATTAAAATATTCTCTGCACAAGTGCTAAAGAATTCCCTATATCATTGTTGAAATATTATATGCACCATTGCTGAATTATTCAAGAGCACTTCAATGATTCTAGTAGTGTTCCAAAAGTTCTTCATAAGACTGTGAAGTTCTCAACAACACTGCAAATTTTCTTTGATCACTACGAGGTTCTTTGTAGCACTGCAAGTTTCTCACCAAAGCTGCAAAAGTTCTTCACATCACTCCAAGGTTCTCTATAGTTCTATGTAATCTCTTTATAACATTATAAGGCTTTCAGTTGCACTACAAAAGTTATCCATAGCAATGCAAGGCATATGACACACTTGCCCCATTATTCTTTGACGTGTTATATATCTTGCAAGGGTAAAGGGGAGAATGCATCAAACTATGAGCTAATTGTTTAGGCCCTAAAGGACTACAGACTCACAACACCACTTAAATTAATCTAAGATCATTGTTTTCATCAATGCATTTACAACATTTTTTAAGTTATTAATTTTTTCAACTATCACCTTTACATCCTCTACGATTTACCTACCAAAATGGTATTGGATATCTATATGCTTTGAATGTTTTTATAGAAACTTAGGTTCTTAGTTAGATAAATGACACTATTACCATCAAATTGAATCACGATAGCTTTATAACCTATCCTTACTTGCAAATAATTTTTCATAAGCTAGATGGCCTCCTTATAGGAACAAGTAACTACCATATATTTTTCCGCTACAGTAGAAAAAGTGACCACAAATTGTCACTTGCTCATCCAACTCATAATTGCACCAAACAACCAAAAAACATAACCACTTGTAGATATCCTTCTATCTACATCCCCTACCCAATCATAGTCCACATAACCCTATATATTCATTGAGTGTAGGTCCCTTCAAACATCAGTATGATAGAAAGTGGAATACTCATTGCTTCTTAGGAGTGTTGTAGAAGTTCTCCATAGCACTATAAGGTTCTCAACAATGGTGCAAAAGTTCTCTAAAACAATGTAAGGTTCTTAGCAATGTTATAGAATTTTTGCATTGTAATGCAAGGTGTATGGCACCCCTACCCCAACAAAGATATTGTGTTTATCTTAAAGCATAAATTTATGTATTTTTAAGTATATAATTATTTGTTAATAGAACATTAAACATGATTTTTAGTTTGTGAATAAACAATGTCTACTTTTCCATTTCTCTACATGGTATTAGAGTAGGATTTAGCTTGACTCCCTAGAAAAATGGCTCATAGAAATAAAACCCTATGAATAACATATGCTTTGTAAGAATAAATTAGAATAGGTGAGAGTACACACACACACACACACACATATTTATGCCTCCTTTTTTTCTATTGAATAACTTCCCTACTATTTGTGTTGTTAATTCAACATTGAAAATAAATTTGGATGGGAGATTGGGAATATTTTTTATCCTTAAACTAGTAAATTGTCCTACTCAGATTCTATAAATTTGAAAAAAAAATGGATGAGAAGATCCACTCTATCTAGAGATCTAATGGATAGAAGTAGTTATCTGATTTTAAATATTGTTACGAAGCTCTTCTTACTAAGAAATCTGATTGATTAAGTGTATTATTGATATGATGTGTTTAATAGAGTGCGTTGAGCCATTTTTTATGGACGGTATCATATGTGAGATTTTTATGTGGATAATCCTATTTCCTATTCACTATGTGTTGTGGTGATTTTGCATCAAAGTCAAATTTTGTATGTGCCATAATTATGTGCTAGAATGGAATTGAGATCTACTTGCATTTCTTGCTAGGAGAGGTTGATAGGTTTCTAAGTGTGTTGGAACCTAAGGTTATGTTGACTCATCACACTTTTAAATATTTTGAAGATAGTCATCCAAGGGATAAAATAACTACCAATAATTATTTAAGTGGTTGACTAAGAAAGTAATTGATTGTGCAGTTAATTGAGTGGTGGAAGATGGGATTGGCTACCCATTTTCCCTGCTTCACACCATGATTTCAAGCAATTCCTTTTGAAGGGTCTTGCATGTGAAGGTATGCTAGTTATGAAAGTCTAAATTATAAGAAAATTTTCAAATTAAAATGTTTATTCTAGTATAAAATGTTATAATTGTTAATTTACCTATAAATTATGTTCATATACTATGTGTTTTTGATGCACATAAAGCATCAACATAAGAAGTTAGATTATACATTATGAATTTAATTAGAAAAGGATATTAAATATAAATCTAAGTACTATTGGAATTAACAACTCCTTTTTATGTATGATACTATTGAATTTTGTAATCATTATTGTTAGTTCGGTCATTATAGGATAGAGTTTGTCTCCATACAATAATTCTATATCTATGTTGTAGGAGGTTGTTAGATCTAGTTGTATATCATAAATTTTCTCCAATTAGTTGGATCCTATTTTGATGTGTAGTTAGTGTGTTAAGATTGAAGGGAAGTTGAGGTATGGAATATGCTTCATGTATTAATCAATAAGAGGAATCTCTGCAAAAATCAAATTAAAGTAGCTGCAAGCATATGAAATGGACAAAAATTCATCAACAAAAAATATCCTCAAGAAAGTCTTGTTGGAGAAAATCCCCACTTTAAATAAAACTCAATATATTACTCAACATAAATGATTAAAGTCTAGAGTTTTTGTGCTCTATACAAGAGTATTTAGCAGTGGTTTAATTTTGGAGAAAGTTTGACAACATAACATTAAGTTAAATTAATTTCACACACTTTCCTCCACTCTAGTATTCAATTTTAAATTACATAGTAAAGACATAAATGATTTATTTATTAGAATTTTTTCATATTGAAAATTATCAATATGTTATTATCATTTCCCGCTATAATTATTCTTTACAACATTTTTGAAATATTCTATGCACAATTAATGAAATGTTCAGTAGCACTACAATGATTTTAGTAGTGTTGTAGGTGTTCTTGACAACATTGCAACATTATCAACAATGTTGCAAATGTTCTTTGCATCACTACAAGGTCCTCTGCAACACTACAAGGTTCTCAGTGAAGCTAAAGAAGTTCTTCACATCACTACAAGCCTGCTCAACAATGCTACAAAATCTCTTTGCAATACTACAAGGTTTTCAGTTGCACTGTAAAAGTTATCTATAACAAAAGAAGGTGTATGACACACTTTTCCCAACATTCTCCCAATTTTAATATACCTTGCAAGGGTAAATGGGATAAAGCATCAAACTACGAGCCAATTATTAAGTCCTTAAAGACCTATGGACTACCAACACCACTTAAATTGATCTATGCTCATTGGTTTCATTAATGCATTTACATTTGTTTTAGGGTATTAAATTTTTGAAGTATCACCTTTACATCTTCTACTATGCCCCTATCAAAATGGTATTGGATATATAGATGCTTTGAATTTTGCATGAAAGGTTAGGTTCTTAGTTAGGAAAATGGAATTATTACTATCAAATTGAATCATTATATATTTTTTACTTATGCTTACTTGTGAACAAAGTTTCATAAGCTAGATATAGGCATGAGTAGTCGCCATATACTCTACCTCTATAGTAAAAAAAGTGACCATAGCTTGTCACTTTCTCATCTAACTCATTGTTCCACAAAAAAACCAAACACATAATCACATGTAGATATCCTTCTATCTACATCCCCTACCCAATCAGAGTCTACATAACCCTATATACCCACTAAGTGTAGGGACCTTAAAACATCAATATGATAGAAAATGGAGAAGTCATATATTATTGAGAGTATTGTTGAATCTCTCCATATCACTATAAGGTTATCAACAATGTTGAAAAGAGTATTTTCAAGATTGTAAGGTTTTTAGCAGTGCTACAGAAGTTCTCCATGGTAATTTATGGTGTATGGAACCCTTTCCCCAACAAAGATATTGTGTCTATCTTGAGGCATAGATTTATGTTTTTGTTGTTGACGATAGTTCTCGTCAATGTTTTTTATTTTGACTTGACTAAAATCTCTTGCCACAAGGGTATAGGTAGTCTTAAAATCCACATCTCCGCATGTTATAACACTTTCATGCCTATGATCACCAGTTATGTTTACATGGCATATCTTACATGTTTCTTATATGAGAGAAGAACAAAAGGGACTCCTTCCCTTTCTCCAAAATAAGCAAAGAGCTAACCCTATATTTTAAAAGAGACTACATCGAGTTTCCCCCAAAAAGTGAAGGTATATTTAGTTGAAATAAAAATATATTCACAATTCTTTATCAAAAGGATAAGTGCATAAGTGGAAATGTTTGGTTATAAAATATTTTCTCTAGATATGCATTCATAATTGTGCATTTATACACTTATGAAACACTTAATTTAAGATCTCCAAACCACTATAAGAATGTTCTGATAATCGAATGAAGTGGGAAATGTAGGTTGTAAACTCGTACAAAAATTACCTCATACGAATTCTAAAACACAAAAAGAAAACAATGAGAGCATGACACATAAAACACAGATACACAGAGATTTTCCCCTGGACCCCAAAACCGAGACTACTAGCTTGATTTTTCATTATGTTCCTTTCAATATTACAATACATATTTATACATTCCAAAGCATCCAATACCATGGATCAAAAACCATCACGTCCAAAACCATGGACTGAAAACCATCACATCCAAAACCATGTGAAAAATCATGCACAAAACCATAGGTAGGTCCGCCCAACCTTGAACATAATCTCTACAACCAAACTGCTTCCTTACTTGCATGAGTGGCTACCATGTATTCTACCTCTATAGTTGATAGTGCCACTACAGATTGTTTCTTACTCATCCAACTGACTGCACCTCCAAATAGGTTAAACACATACCCACTTGTAGATCTTCTCTGATCCAGATCTCCAGCCTAGTCTGCATCAACAAAGCCACAAATATCCAACAATCTGTCCAATCCTAGTCTTCCTTGGTAGCACAAACCATAATCACCAGTGCCACGCAAATACCTGAAAACTCACTTCATTGATGTCCAGTGCTCCTTCCCTGGTTTTGACATAAACCTACTCAATACTCCCACTGCATGTGTAATGTCTGGTCTAGTATAGACCATTGCATACATTAGGCTACTGACTGCACTTTCACATGGAACATGGGACATGTCCTCTTCCTCTTCTTGTGTCTTGGGACACTTTTCAGTAGATAATCTTATACCTACAAGAATAGGAACCTTCACTGGTTTACTATCCTACATATTAAACCTCTGCAATATTGTCTCGACATACTTCTTGTGGTTTAACCAAAGCTTCCTCTTTTCCTGATCTCTTTTAATTTCCATGCCCAAAATATAGTTTGTAGCACCAAGATCTTTCATGGCGAATTTGGAGGACAATTGGGTCTTCAAATCCTGGATAATTTCTTTGTCATTTCCAACCAGAAACATATCATCCACATACAAGACCAGATAAACAACACAGTCACCAATTAATTTAAAGTACACACAATGATATGCTTTGCTTCTGGTGAAGCCAAGTCCTCATATAAATGTATCAAATTTCTGATACCACATCCTTGGTGACTTTTTTAACCCATACAGAGATTTCTTTAACTTGCATACTAGTTATTTCTTACCCTTCACTGCAAAGTCTTCAGGTTGCCTCATGTAGATCTCCTATTCTAGATCCCCGTGAAGAAATGATGTCTTCACATCCATCTATTCTACTTCAAAATCAAAAGAAGCAGCAACAGATAAAAGTAATCTAATAGAAGTCACCTTGGCAACAGGAGAAAAATATCACCAAAATTAATTCCTGACACCTGGGAATAACCTTTTGCTACCAACTGAGCTTTGTATTTCTCCACCTTTCCTTCTGTATTTGTCTTCTTCTTGAA
>APFE030708305.1:71469-85046 GCA_000404065.3 Pinus taeda
AATATAACACAAACCAACAGGCAATGGCAGAGGGAGTGAGAGAGAGAGAGAGAGGGAAGAAAAAATACATAGAGATATAAAGGCAAAGAGAGAGGGATTAACAAGGGATAGATGGAGAGGGAGAGAGGAGAGGAATGAAGACAAATATAAGGAGAGGAGAGAGAAAGGGAGACAAAGAGAGGGAGAGGGGAGAGAGGAGAAGAGAGAGAAGGAGAGAAGGAGGGAGATAGTGACATATTTGGAGGGTAGAGAGAGAGATGAGAGGATAGACATAGGGATGTGGGAAATTAAGGGAGAGAGAGGAAGGAAGAGAGAAACTCTTGAGAGAGAGAAGGAGAAAGGAAGGGGGAGAGAGATGGAGTTGGAGGGGGGAGAGGGAGAAGGAGAAAGGAAGGGGAGATAGATGGAGTTGGAGGGGGGAGAGAGAGAGGGAAGAACAAAGACATAGAGAGAGACACAAAGAGAGAGAGGGTGTGACAAGGGAGAGATGGAGAGAGATTGAGTGAGAGAGGAGATCAAGGAAGAAAGGGAGAAGGAGAGTATAGAGAGAGAGGGAGACACTGAGGTGTAGGAAGAGAGAGAAGGATATAGGGAGGGAGATAGTCATAGAGTTGGAGAGAGAGAGAGAGAGAGAGAGAGAGATGGGGGGAAGAGACAAAGGGAGGTGGGAGAGAAAGGGAGAGTGAGGAAGGAAAAGAGATAAGACTTGAGAGAGAGAAGGAGAGAAGGAGGGAGAGTGAGATGGACTTAGAGGGGGAAATAGAAGGAGGGAATAAGAAAGACACAAAGAGAGAAAGTTGTGTTGATGAACACACAATGAAATCAATGTATAATGAACATATTGTACATTACTTGTACATTCTCAAATGTGGTTCAAGAAAGTTTGCAGGACTTTTCTTAGATACTAGATTTGATTGTTCAGCATGGGCCAAATTCATACATGGGATAGAATATTGCATAATTGTTTCATAATATGTCAAACATTACAAATGAAAAAGTTGCAGAAATACACCTTATGCATCATAATAATATTGTGAGATCCCTATTGCATTGTATACATTATTTTAATGATGGCACATGCCTTGTACATGATCTCTTAGGACAAGAGTAATAAGAAGATTTCAAAAAGGTTAATATGATCCTTCCCTTATTGCTTATGTTGAGGTCCAGGTGAAGTGTTTTTCACTTGTAATCAAAGAAAAGAGGTGTGGATTGGGACTAATTGGTCCTGCACAAAATATTCCAGAGTTCATTACTCAGAACATACATGAGATGTGAATGCGTTGTTCCTTTTGAAGGATTGCTGGTCGAAAAAACCTAAGAGTTGTTCCAAAACAATTTTAAAGACCAACCACTCAATACTTGGAGTGTTATAGGTGGATATTGGTGGCCACCCACCTATTCCACTTGGACTCCCAAGACTGTTTCCTTTCAGTTTCCTTAGTTCTAGCTCAACTCTCTATTTTTGGTAATTTTTTGGTTCCTAAACTTCTAGAGTCATTTTGAGGTCCTAAAAGATGTTTTCTAGGAAAATGGAGAGGCCAGAAAAATTCGAAAATGTGACTCATGTATTCCTTTTTATTTTCCCTTTTTGTGAAGATCTTTGAAACTAGGTATTATGATATCCAAATGTAGATCATATGCCAAAGTTATCAGCCCATGAAGTTGGCGGTCCAACTTACCCCAATGAGGCCCAAAACCATTGTGCTTCATCTCCTAGGGTTAGGGTTTCACACTTCATCCTTATGATGAAAAGGTCTCCAAGCCTCATTGTAACACACTTTAGAACGAATGTAGTCATCACATCTCTTCTCAAAGATAAACAACCATCGCCCAAGCTAGTTTTGTTTCATTTTGCATGTAATCAACTTCCAATACTTATTATTAATTAATTGAAGTTTTTTTCTTTCAGTTTATCTCTGTGTTGTGGTTAAATCAATATTTATTTTCATTCCTTCATAAATCCATATCATGGAGAAAACCAAAATAATATGACTATATTTATGATTTGGCAAAAGCTAGGGAAGATTACATTGAAGAACAAGCCAGGACTGGAGTCACAAAAATGAAATTGATCGAACAACTTTGACCTCAAGATTAAATTGATAAGTAAGGGATGTAAAATCCCTCAAGTCTCTCATGATTAATTGTATCAAGAAATATCATTCATAATGAATGGAGGGATAATAGTTACAAGTTTTCCATCTTATTATGGTGAAATGTTTCCATTGTGTGTCTTGATCATTAGTTGTGTGCTTGCAAGATTGAAGCTATCAGGATAATCGCTACATGGATATGTAATATTAATAAACACCAATTATTGGTTAGTTCAACTAGCACCAAGGTTACCCCAGGGTATGGCTATGACATCAAAGGATCTCTCCAATAGTATAATATCTTCCCTACAAGATGTCACATCAAAGTTGATTGCATTTCCTCTTGTAATATTCTAGATATTATCTTTTCAATAAATATCAAATACTAAGGTCGTTAATACGAATTCTAAAGTCAATAGGAATCTAAAGGTCAATGGGAAATCAAAATTTCATGAGGGGAGGTGAAGTGTCACTTGACCCATTTGTATAAATATGTCCCCATACCACCAAAGATAGGGGGTCTTCTAGCATTGGAGTCTAGTTAGCATAGAGAGAATTGTTAGTACTCAAAGATTTCAGCTCCATTTCTATTGGTAGATAGTAGGCTCAGTTGTGGTGAGTTTATATGCTTGTCTTAGAGATGATATGGGTTTCCCTCATTCCACTATTGGAATTTTATGGGCTTGTGGAGCATGTACGTGGAATTGCAACATTTTTAATGAGAAGCTCTTCATTTTTGGCATAAAATTTTCATGCATTCCTCTGCTAGTTTTAATGTGTAACCTATACTCCAATCATGTATGCATGTGTACTTTCATGTGGGTTATATGTTGATGAGCTAATTCATATCTTATCTATCATGTCTTTATTTAAATATTTTCTTTTCACTCCATGCTAACGCTAGTAATATATTGTGAACTAATTTCCAATTAATATTTAGCACTTTATTATTCCTATATGTTTAAGATGATTTTATCTCACTAAATCCTCTTGAGGCATATTTATGTAACACCCTCCTCCCATGTTTACCTAAGCTAAATGGTCCACCGGGATAAATATGTGAGGAAGAGTTACTACGATATGGTTCAACTCCCCAAGTATAGTTAAGGAAGTGGAATCGAAAAACCAAAACCAATATATTGATTCTTTTTATGATGAATGATAATAATATTTTTCTTTTGTAAGTTTCGCAAGGCTAGAGCTACATCATGTCCAATATATCACCTCAATGGGGTGGGGAATTGAACCAATGACTTCACATCAAGGAGTTTCTTTTTAAAGCACCTGATCCAAATCCAAACTAACCTTCCTAGGGAGCTACACGAACCCCAGGGGCTAACCAACCACTCCAGGTGCCGAACCCCTGAGTTAACATCCCTTTTAACTTAACTAGATCCCCAATTTCTCCCATGACAAGCCCTCCATGTGATTCTAAACCTCTTTGTTACCTATTTCCTGAGGTCTTGTTTGCTTCTTATCCCATTTTCCTTTATTGTGCTTCTTACGTTTATGTTGTAGCAGCTACAACCACCCTCAAAATTTTTTCCTGTGCTTCAATTTTGGAGCCTTTCTTCTTATCCATAAGAGCTCATCTTACACTCATCCAAGTATTCATGCTTATGATGAGACTTATATTTTTATTTTGCGCTTGTGCTTGATTGTTTCTACACTTAACTAATCCTTCTAAGTCACAAGTTGATCTCCTAACTTGGTCTCACAACAATTCTGGGCTTTCCTCCATAAAATGTGCTATCCTTGAGGGCAAGCCACCTTGATAATGGGAATTGCGCAGTCCTGACTAGAAGTTAGCCTTGAGCTCAGAAACTATGCAATCATGGAAGGTAGCCCAACATTGAACCTAGAAAATGTGAAATCACTCACTAATCTCAGAAATTGCACAGTGCACTGAGTCAGAAAGTTGGCTAGTTCCCCAGAACTCTGTAGTCATTCCCCGTAGTGTGCATGGAAATTTTCCCTGGAAAAAGAAAAAAAACTAAAAAAAAAAAGAATCCCTAAAAAATAGGGATCTGTTGTTAGTATCTTCGAAGGAGTCAGTTTTTTTTTATTTTTAGAAACTTATGCAGAGTGTTGTTTTTCCCTTGATTTTAGGGATGCGCGTCATAAACCCTAATTCACTAAAATATATTTAATCGTTGCTTCTAGAGCTCATTTGCACATTCTATCTTGGAGCTCTAACATTCCTAAGGAGATCAAGGAACCTTCGGTGTGATTGTCGTTGCTATTCCGGGTGATTTTTCCTTTTGTTCTCTTTTGCCACTTTTTTGTTGCTTTTTTGTTGTTTTGCTTGAGTGTTATTTAATTTATTTATCTTAATGGTTGCTAGAGTTTCAAATTATTTTAAATTGTAGAAGTTTTTTTTTTAAAGTTCTAGATTGCCTTTCCCATGTGTCACATTGGTTTTCCTATTTTTACACCTATGGTTGTCATTGCAGAGACTCTCTTCACTTACATGATTTTCCTTCCATTTGATTAATTTCCGCACTTGATCTACATGGATTTAATCACACTTAGTTAGATCTGCACTCAATCTCACACTATCTCTCATATATGCTAGTTTACCACACTTCCCTTGGACATATCTGCTCTTTCCTTAGTCAAATTTCACTTTTCCTAGCTGGGCACTGTGCAATCCTAAGGCTCAAGCCATAAGATTGGCCTCTGGAATTGCATAGTGCATAGTCTAATATGGCCATAATTGTGCGCTATGCAGTTCCAGGAGCCATCTTGGCATCTTGGCCACTGATATTGTGCAATGCACAGCCTCTCCTAGACGTCGCCCCACGCTGAACTGTGCATTGCACAACTTCAAGCCATAAGCTTCGACCTTGGGTACTAGGACTACACAATTCCTAGGTCTCATAGGCATCTAGTCCCTCTTATCAATGATAATTGTTAAATCCTCCCCATCAGATGCCCATTTTTCTACTTGATCATTCCTTGTAAGTATATTTTATTAACACTGATATTTGCTTGCCATGAGTGTCTTTTTTGTCCCACAGGTACATCAATTTTTGAGAACCTCTCTAGAAGTCACTGTTACCATGGAACCTAAGAGATTTGCTTCAAAATAAACCACTGAAAGCAGCATTGGGGAAGAAGTTGAGCAAACATGACTAGATTTTCTAGTGTATGCAGATACTTAATTATTTATAGAAAAGGGATTGTCACTGACATGGCAGCAAGTTAAATATTTTTTTGCAAAGAACTTTTAGGGAGACTTAGAGGTTTGGCAAGTGTATCTCAACATCTGGCTATCAGGACTATACAAGGTTGCATGAAGGTATCCAACCTTCCCGTGTGCAGATGTCATTAGCTAGATTGTCTCATGCACTAATTAGAAGATAATGACATTGAGCAATGCCAATGGACAAAATTTTAACACCTTCTAGGAAGAAGACTATCGACACATGTATCACTTACCCAAGCTAGTATATCACATGGACTCACTCATCTATGCCACCCATATCTATGTGAAAAAGAGATACATTTTCAAAGGCTGGGTTGAAGAGCCATTGAAGCATTGACAACACCCACCCAAATATACAAGAAAACGTCCCTAAGCAAGGCCTACCATCTCTTGGTTATATTCTTTTGTAGGATCCATGGTCATCAGAGCACAGGAACCTTTCCTAAAGGGTGGGAAGTCTTATTGGACCAGGTGGTGAACAAGAGGAAGTCGTTCAACTAGTTAGATCTATTGCCTTGACAATTGAAGGCCCATGTAGCACAGGCTCAGAATACTCCTGAGGGTGAGTGAGCAAAGTTCTATATGTCTTCATGCTTACTGGATGCAATATGTCCACAACAACAGTTCCCTGACAATAACTGGACATGGACACCAAGATAACTTGCCATGCACATCTATTGCAAGTTTCTTTTAGATTGCAACTATCAAGGAATAATGGCACAAATAACTGACCACTTCATCATCCCGATGTACAAGATTATATTTGAGGAATTACCACCTTGCATGTCATAAGAAACAATGGAGGAGATAACAGACATCACAGATTGGTATGCATCACTAGGTGGCACCTTCATTAGAGTGTTTGGTGGAGAGAATCCTTTGCATGTTTTACCAAGGTATTCCACTGAAAAACTTTTCATGCAAGAAGTATCATACCATCTCGCCACAGGGTTGTTAGCAGCTTGACACAAGAAGAAGAAAGCACCATGGCACACTCTTGCTTTTAAAATTGGATTATATGAGATAAGAAACTTGAAAGTCATGGATGTCGAGGGAAAGGAGATAGTGAGGTTTGAATTCAACATTCATGACTTTAATCTATATGATCCTATTGAAGCCTCGAAATTCGCTGCGACAACATGGGGGATAACCACTCGATCGGGGACTTGAATACCATCCCTTATTTGTTTGGTTTGGTGGCTCTGACCAGATTTATGGGACCAGTTTCCCAATATTTGAAAAGATGGTAGGATGGGGTATGCATTTGGTTATCAAATATGGTTTGGTAGATGAGGGTGCTTTCAACAGAAAAATCAAACTAATTATATTTACTATTTACCCAGGCTTAAATAAGAATGTGTGAAATCTAGATAAACGGCTACCTTGAATGATAATGAATATTATTCATACAAGAAGTATAAAACTTTCATAAAGAAACTATTTCGATTAAATAGCTAATTGAAATGGTTGAATGTAAAACATATCGCATCAAATATATAACATAATTTTACTTATTAAAATTAAAAATATGCCAGCTCAGATATAAATGAAAAGTGAAGGAATAATAGGATGTATTAAAATATAATTGACAAACAATGGACATATAAAAGAAACAGCTTAATCATTCATAAAATAATCACTATGCAATGATAAAAGTACCCGATGTGAGATGATTGATCTATAAAGAATAAGGCTGCAATCCATGCATTTTATCCAAGATTGATCGCAGAAAAATAGAAGTGCATTTCTTAACAAACTTTCTCACATAAACTTTCATGAACTAGATCTTCAAAAATTAACGGAAAACTTTTAAAAAGTACAAAGGTGTATGTTTTTTAAAGAGTCTCAAATAAAATTGTCTGACCCCTTTCTAAATACATGAAAGGGGTTTAAATATAAAAAAACTATTGCAAAAATGGACAAGAACTAAATTTTGAGGAGTGAAACGACTCTCCTTAAAATTGGTGCCAAAAATGAAAAACTAAAATTGATTTAAAACGTAAAAATCTGATCATGATAGGTATTGGCTCCTCATTTTCTTCCACTTCTCATAGACATCCATCATAGCCTGAACTCCTAGAGGCTTCCTAATGCTTATCATTACTCATCCCGCATAAATTGTATCTAATAGCGATGGAGTCATATGGATGATTAAATTGGTTAAGCATTGTAGGGCCATCAATTGACTATGAAATTTTACCAAACATGACCAATAAGCATCCCAATTCAAATTCAACACCTGTCTGATCCGTTGTTATTTTGCTGCAAGACGTTCATCCCAAATTAACTGCAAATCATCAATCTCGGGCATATTTCCTAATGAACATCTTTGAATAAAACCTTCATACCAAAGATTACCATTAATAGTTTCTATTATATTGTTTGATGTTTCGCTTGCACTTGAAAATGCCCTTTCAACTTGTTTTATTTGAATTTCCCAATCAGTGAAGAGAATATCCTTGTGAGATTATTTGACTTTTGGAAATTCTGTTGTCTTTCCCTTTGAATTATCATGCCATGTGATCAAATTTAAAATTTTCTCATCTATTTCTTCAAAATTGATTTTAGCGTCATAGAATTGACCCACTAATGTATCATCTTCTTGGCAAAATGGACTAATCGTTATTAAATTCTTACAAAAGATTGATTGTTGCTTTGATAACAACAAATTGATTTCTGAAGCTTCCTTGGTGAATTCATCCACTTTTGGGAAATCCTTTATTTGATTTGCAGTAAATTGCAGCTGCGCAATTTTAGTATCTTTAGCATTTAATTTTTCTTGACTCTTAAGTCTTAGGCTGTCAAAACTCTGTTGCATTTGTTCAGGCTATGATTTAATATGTTCATGTGTATTCTCCTTTTCTTTTGTGAGTTGATCTTACAGTTGCTTTATTCTTTCCTCTTTTTCTTTGAACAAATTTCTTACTTCTTTTTCTCTCAATTGTTGCAGAAGCATAAGCTCCTGTAAATTAAGATAATTTGGTCAATTTTTCAGATGGATCTGTAGGTGTATCCTTCTAACAACATCCATTGGTTCGTTGCCTGGCATGCTAATAGAAACATGGTCAATTTTTCTCTTTTTCCTTTGCCTCTTCATTACTACTCAATGTTTGGGACTATAAAAAATATCCAAAGGAGGAATTTTCTTTTCTTTCAAAACAATTTATGAACAGGAAAGAGCAGGAATTACTTCGATATCCTTTGAAGTAGTGAGAGCTTTTTCTGAATATTTCTCGGGATGTTTTGGTGTTTCAGGAAAAATTTGTGCTTGACTCGTAGCACCCTGTGATTCATTGATGATTTTTTCAGACTTCCCCCATTCTTTCTGCATTTGGTCATGATCAAGTCCTTTCTCAGTACTCTTATTATTGGAAGCTTCTTCTATGTCTTTCCTTATAGTAGATTCTTTTGTGATTCAACATCATTGGATGATTTACTTTCATCCTCTTCTGAGACATTAAGAAACGACCTTTCTTCCTGAGATTCTTGTGGGATTATCTTAAGTAGATTCAAAGGCACATGGGTTAACCTTTGATGTCTATACTCCTTAAATTCTACTAATTCATCTGGATTCAATTGGAGGGCAGCTAAACTCTATTCCTATGAAAATTGTTCAGTTGCTTCAAAACATAGTCAAAATAATCATCCTCATCAATAAATGCCTTAACCTTGATAGCCGTGGTAAAATCATACACGACCTTTATAGGGTCATATTGTCTTTCTTGAAACTCAACAAGATTCAAACTGTGAATGCGTTTGACTTCAACTTGTGCATGTCTGAAGTCATTTAAGCAATAAACACCACAAGTGGAAAAGTGGGCCAGATATATTTTTTAGACTCTTTGAGAGATTTGGTTATGCCTTTGGTAACTGTCTAGTATGCAATTTCTTTGGATAAAAATTTATCATGGACATACCATGAAAGTACATGTGGTGGAGTATTGTTTCCAGAAACTCTGATATGTGTGAAAAATTCTTCTCCAAACCATCTCGCCATGGGTTGAATACCAGCCTTGGCTTCTTCTAATAACCTTGGGGATTTCTTATCAAACACACCCTAATAAATAGGGAGCTAACCCCTTGAAAAAGCTGATAGAATTGTTCAATGAAACAAGATTTCCAAAGAGCTTTATGATGCACAACGATTTGCATGGGATCCTGAGGAGTCCACTTCCATCCCATAATTGGAAAAGGAAAAAAGAAACATACAACAGCCATGACATAAGAAAACATATAAAATGGAGGAATGGTTCTTGTAGTAACATAATGATTCCTTCTATATTCTATGATATGGCGGGCTAAGTTATTTGACAAAATTATGGACCAATCCATGACTATACAATTAGAAGCAGCACCAATGAGAGGCACCCATTCCACTGAAAACTTGGTAGCATCTGCATACCCAAATAACCTACATAGCATTGCGGCAATGTATAAATAAGGAGCAGCAGGAGAGGCTACTGAATACATACCAATTCTATCCATCTTGTGCTTTCTCGGGTTTTCCCTCCATTGTTATATAACTTCGGAGGTTTCTTCATTTTCAGCAGCAAATTTCCCCACACATGCTTGATCATATGTTGGAAATAATACTGAGAGGGGGGATGAATCAGTATTATCAGATCAATAATTTAATTTTCCAAACAGATTTGTATATGCTACTTCAGCTAAGTGAACTAGCATGCATAAGCAATTGTACTTAAGACAACCAACATATATGCAGAGAACTTTTGATTTCCCCAATTTATCATGCATTGAACTTTACCCAGTATATTAGAAATTTATTAGATAGTGGAGTAAAAGTAGAATAAAGCATCACACATAAGCAACACACATGAACACCAAGATATAAGGTGGAAACCTAATGTGGGTGAAAACCATTGTTATAGCTCCAAATACTACGTTATGTATTTGTGATGCTTGGTTATGGCCTAGGGCAACCCCTCCTTCCAGACTTGGTCCAAATATTCAAAAAACAGTGTTTTACTCCCTATACATGACTTTGCCTTGTATTAAACGCATGTACACACAGGTCAGTCTATGCCCAACCCACATATATGTCTTAAAACACTTAAAAAAATAATTTAAATTTCCTTAATTATGGGTGAAGATCACGAGTTTTACCTCTTGATTACCTATTAGTGCCCATGGCCCAACTGTTCCCAACTGTTTCCCAACTAAAAAATTACTTTGGGAGAAGTATAAAAAGACTTCAATGGGAAGGCCTTAAGGAGGAGAGAAAAGAGATAATTACTCTGCTGAGATTTTCCCCTGATCAATTCTGACGATCCCTGTGCTTCAAGCACTTCCCCAAGTTCAAGAAACTCTTGTTTCCTTGAGAGTTGATATCCTTTCCCTTGTGGGATATATCCTTGTGTTGGTTATGTAAGGAGCCTTTTGAAGACCGAGACTAGACGGAGCTGGAGGATGGTTCCACTTGGAGCCGGAAGAGGAAGACTCAGGTGATCTTTGTATGTTTTGATTATAGTTATCTATAATAAATGAAACATTGTCTTGTTCCTGATATCAACTTTGTTCATGCATCTGATGTTATTGTTATGGTTTATGTGTGAATGACTATTTCAATGTATAACTAACCATCTATTTATATGCTATAAAGTTGATTTCACTATAATGCTTTATCTATATGTTGTTGTGTGTCTTTGAATTGGTTGTTTTGTAGATTCAAAGATCGTGAGGAGTTGCAGAGGGTTTGAACCCTGGCTAGAACTACCCGAACGAAGGACCCCCAGGTATGTACATCCTCGCATAGTTTTCTCGTTTAAGCATTTTGCCTGATTTATTTTCTTGTTTCTTGTTGTGGATTACTCCTACTCTGCTAGGGTTCTGACCCAAAGCCCTAGGGGACTTTATCCCTTAAAAACCACCTGCTGCTATCGTCTCTGTCTTCTTTTAATAATAAGAAAACCCGTTTACAATTTTGTACTGGTGCAGACTTATACCAGTATGCAGGCTTCTACCTGTAGAAGGTTACAACCTTCTCTCATTCTACAGCTTCTCCTGGAAGGAGCTACAACCCCCTAACTCTTGTACTAGCCGATATGTTCACTAGTACATAGGCTGTGACCTATAGAAGGCTACAACCTTATTTCTTCCTCCAAGGACCACGTTTCATAAATTTTTAGACTAGATCCATCATAACTGTAATTCAATCATAAAATACCTCTGTATCAACCAATCACTTTCTGAACCAACCACAACCGAATCAATCAATCACTTTGACAACCCATCAATCTGATCATTTAGAATACCATCACCAGAACCCAGTAAACAGAACCCAAACCAGAACCCAGAAATTTGCAACAGCATATGGAAACAACTGAAAAAATATTTTATAAGGTATATGCTACTTCCATGTGTCGAACCTGTGTGTATACGCACTTTCCTCAACACCAATTAGCGTATACATCCACAAATATTAATTCATAATTCTGCAGCTATTCCAGACTTCAGTTATGCCCATGTCATAATATTTACGGAACAACACATGTGTTAGTATACATATCTAGAATAAACATGATCAAACCATATAAAGATAATTCATCATCCATCATTAGATCTTATCCTCCGTCAACCACCAAAGTTCATCCCTAGTTTAGATCAAGTACAACACCATAAGCCAATAACCTGCATATTAGATCTCACACTTCATTAGATATGCGATACTTGCACACCTGGCCTAATGATCTTCTCCTCCTTTTATAGTTTTAGGCCTTTCTCAATACCATGGACCAAAACCACTTATGAACAATACCTTGGACCAAATACCTAGGGTGAATACCTCGGACAAGATACCTTGGACCAATACCATGGATCAAAATGCCACAGACCAAAAGCTTAGTTTTCCAAGGTATACACGCTTTTCCTTCTGTGAAAGTGCGTGTGTACGTTATACGCTCCTTTTTCTTGTTAACCTGTGTGTATACGTAACTTGGTCAAGGTGAACCTATATATACCTCTCTTTCTTCATTCTTTGTAGTCTGATCTATAATTCTTTGATGTTGTCATGCTGTACTGTGATATTTCATCTAAGTGAGTTGCCTTCTAAACTGATTCCTTGAAACTGCCCTGCATTTCATTACATCTATAAACACCACTGTCATGGAAATTTGATATCTCTTTTGTAGATTCATCTAGTTACCATATACAAGTGAGTTCTTCTACTACGAGTGGGTTTCCATCAAGTACAACACATGCATCATAATGCCAACAATCTCCCCCTTTGGACTTGATGGCAACAACAACACCAAGTCACTCTCCCCCTTTGACATCAAGGGCAAGGGGTCATGCTCCCCCTGAGTACATGTTGAATTCTCTGATATGTTGAAGTGTATTGATTGAGCTCCCATGATTGAGTCCATGCTCCCCCTAAGCACAAGCGAAGTCTACAAAAATATTTCTAAAATAATAACATGACTCTATACATACATCCATCTCCCAACCAAGTGGGGATATACCAAATTTGACTCATCCACCCAACCAAGTAGGGATATACCAATTGTTTATACATGATAAAAACAAGAAATATTACATCATCCATCTTATGCATAGTGGGGTTACAAATTAGGTCTTTTCATGACCTTTACATTAAATGATATGCATGAAATTTATAATAAGGACATCAACAAGACAATGATAGTCATCAACAACTATCATACACCATATATGATCCGCACCATCACCAACATCAGGATCAATAGCCTTCATCAAAAGAGTCACCTGAATCAAAACAATTATGTGGATCTATATCAAGATCTTCTAAGATAATGCCAACAATGCATTATTAGAAGCATATGCTCCCCCTGAACCTGTGCCAGATGTTCACTGTCAGATCAGATTATTGCATATATTAGTAAGAGATATCAAAGCATCATCATCAATTAGATATACATCAAGCTATCAACAACTTTATGAGGACCAATATATTTCCACATGTTATCAGTAGATTGTAACCATCATCAAACAGAGCAGATAATTGACAAAACCATATCAGACCCCTTTTTTCTAAGTCTGGCCCACTACTTTTCCTCAAACTAACATATACACAAATGTGCCCACAGAAACCTGCGTATGTACACGACTATGCTTTATGAAACTCACGTATAACAACCTTTCTCTGAAAAATAAGATTTAATAGTAGGATGATGCAGCAACTACTCCCATCTTTTGTCTTAGATATTCAAATGTCTCTCTGGGCAGTGGTTTAGTGAATATATCAACAACCTGTTCTTTGGAGGGAACATACTCCAATT
>APFE030708305.1:88919-102095 GCA_000404065.3 Pinus taeda
GGTGATCTGCTTTATGCCTTTGCTAACGATTGTCATACTGTTCACTATTCTTTGCTGCATCAAGATAGCTTTTAGTGGAGGTTGACGGCTTTTGTGATTAAGATGCTTCTTCAGTATAACCAAGACCTGTCTTTATCAGAGGAGAATGCTGCACTTTGATAATTTTATTTAAGGTTTCTGATCCTTTAGCAAATCTAAGATTTAGAGATTTTGTTTTCTCAAGATCCTTTCT
The DNA here is from genome assembly GCA_000404065.3 of Pinus taeda. Classification (NCBI taxonomy): domain Eukaryota; kingdom Viridiplantae; phylum Streptophyta; class Pinopsida; order Pinales; family Pinaceae; genus Pinus; species Pinus taeda. The sequence continues at coordinate 89,152 of APFE030708305.1, forward strand.
TAGACCCACAATTTCACATTCTAGTTTTTCATTGTGTTTTTCTCTTTCACCAAGTTGGTATGTCAAGGTATTTATAATCATATTCTTTTCTTCTAAACAGATTTTGAGTTTAGAGATTTCTTCATGAAGGTCATCTTCTTCTAAAGCATCCCAAAAATTATCATCTTCATAAGCCATTAGAAGTCTATAGTCATTACTATTTTCATCTTCATCACTATTTGATAAACCATCACTATCCTCATGAGAATAGTAACTCTTTTTACTTACACTTTGTTTTCTATTCCATTTTGCAAACTCCTTCCATTTATCATGTTTATCTTTATGAGGACATTTGGCATCATAATGACTGACTCTACCACAGCAAAAAATTTGAAAGGTAGTTTACCTCTAAATCTTCTGGAACCTCGTTGAAGCTTCTTGACAAAATTTACTTCATCGTCTTCTTCTGAAGTATGTCCTGATTCTTTAAGTTCTTCATTTCCTTTTTCTGAAGCTTTAAATGTGACTTCTCTCATATCTGATGGGCCTCCTTTTCTCATCTCAAAGGCAGTTAAGATTACGTGAAGCTGTGTCATACTGATAGTCTGTAGATCCTGTTTTTCTTCTATGGAAGATACTTTTGATTCAAATTTAGCAGACAAGGATCTTAAAACTTTCTCAACTAAGGTAACTTCCTTTATCTCTTCACCGAGATTCTTAATCCAATTAAAAACCTCATCTATACGTAAGAAGTAACTAGCTATACTTTCATCATTGGCATCTTAAGAGTTTCATATTGAATTTTGAGAGTTTACAGTTTAGCACATTTTACCTGAGAGTCTCCTTCATACTTAGAATGATTTTGTCCCATATTTCTTTGGTTGATTTGAGCTGCATAACTTTGAAAACTCTGATTGTGACAGACTTCCCAATAATTTACTGACAGCCTTGGCATTGGTTTCATATTGCTTTTTACCTGTCGTATTTGTAGGAATTGCTGATGGAAATGTATATCCTCCTTCCACAATTTCCTAGACATTTGTTCCAAGTGATTGTAGATAGGCTGTAGTTCTTATCTTCCAATAAACAAATTTTCTCCCATTAAATATTTGTGGTCTGACAGATCCCACGCTTTCATGATTACTCATGATGATGGATCTCCCTTCAAGCGATCAAGCTTCTTTTGAAGGACCTGCTCTGATACCGATTGTTGGAAATAATATTAAGGGGGGGTGAATCAGTATTATCAGATCAATAATTTAATTTTCCAAACAAATTTGTATACACTACTTCAATTAAGTGAACTAGCATGTATACGCGGCTGCACTTAAGGCAACCAGCATATATGTAGAGAAATTTTGATTTACCCAATTTATCATGCATTGAACTTTACCCAGTATATCATAAATTTATTAGATAGTGCAGTAAAAGCAGAATAAAGCATAACACATAAGCAACAAACATGAACAACAAGATATAAGATGGAAACCCAATGTGGGTGAAAAGTGCTTGTTGCTGTCGTCTTTGTCTTCTTTTAATAATAAGAAAAATTGTTTACAATTTTTTACTAGTACAAACTTATACCAGTATGCAGGCTTCTACCTACAGAAGGTTACAACCTTCTCTCATTCTCCAGCTTCTCTTGGAAGGGAGCTACAACCACCTAACTCTTGTACTAGCCAAGATGTTCACTAGTACGTAGGCTGCGACCTACAGAAGGCTACGACCTTCTTTCTTCCTCCAAGGATCACGTTTCATAAATTTTCAGAGTGGATCCATCACAACTATAATTCAATCATCAAATACATCTATATCAACCAATCACTTTCTGAACCAACCACAACCGAATCAATCAATCATTTTTACAACCCATCAATTTGATCATTCAGAATACTGTCACCAGAATACAGTAACCAAAACCCAAACCAGAACCCCAAACTCTGCAACAGCAAATAGAAACAACTAAAACATATTTTATAAGGCATACGCTACTTCCATGTGTTGAACCTATGTGTATACATGCTTTTCTCAATGCCAACCAATGTATACATCTACAAATATTAATTCATAATTCTGTAGCTATTCCAGACTTCAATTATACCCAGATCATAATATTTACAGGACAACAGATGCGTCAGTATACAGATCTAGAATAAATATGAGCAAACCATATAAAGATAATTCATTTCAATCCTTAAGATCCCGATCCATCATTAGATCTTATCCTCCATCAACCGCTAAGGTTCATCCCTAGTTTAAATCAAATACAACACCATAAGCCAATAACCTACATACTAGATCTCACACTTCATCAGATATTTGATACTTGCACACCCAGCCTAATGATCTTCTCCTCCTTTTATAGTTTTAGGCCTTTCTCAATACCATGGAATAAATCCACTTAGTACCAATACCTTGGACGAAATACCTAGGTGAATACCTTAGACAAGATACCTTGGACCAATACCATGGACCAAATACTATGGACCAAAAGCTTAGTTTTCCATGGTATACGAAATTTTCCTTCTGTGAAAGTGTGTGTGTATGTTATACACTCCTTTTGTTCTGTTAACCCATGTGTATACGCAGCTTGGTCAAGGTGAACCTGCATATACCTCTCTTCCTTCATTCTTTGTAGTCTGAGCTATAATTCATTGTTGTTGTCATGTTGTACTATGATCTTTCATCTGAGTGAGTTTCCTTTTAAACTGATTCCTTGAAACTTCCCTACATTTCATTACATCTGTAAACACCACTGTCATGCATTCTGTCACATCTGATATCTCTTCTGTAGATTCATCTAGTTACCATATACAAGTGAGTTGTTCTACTACAAGTGCATTGCCATCAAGTACAACACATGCATCATAATGCCAACATCATAAACCTTGTGTGACGAAGGTAAATGATACATTATTCTGATATCCTCTGGTTTAAAGGAGTCGATGACCAATTGCCTTCAGTTCATGAATTCTCTATCCTCAATATTCACATTTTCAATTATCCATTTGACCATATCAACATAGGGTAATAATTTTGGTCTAGTTGTTACCTTATGCAAGATAGGGCATGCAACTTCAGGATAAGAAGCGTTTGAAGATTTTATATCATCTATCATGGCTTCTCTCTATATTTCCTTCTTGAATAGGCCATAAACATTTTCCCATGAGCCGGTACCACACTCTAGTATACAAGGTGATTATTCTAGCACATCTTCAGCCATGGACTGTGTTCCCTTTCCCTTATTCATCTTGATCATCCAACCGAGTAATCGAGTCTCTGTTACAGTCCTATCACCACAAAGAAGATGAGGGTGATATTATAGAGAATGAAAAATAGGAGTATAATGAAATGCAAATATGAAAACATTATTCAAATTAATGAAACTAAAAAACTTAAATGCATCCGTAATGATGAGAAGACATTGAATTTCTTGAGCCACAGAATCATAAATATCCATAATCTTAAACGATATCCGCATAAGATTCAGATTAAGTCACATTATTGCTAACAAACTTTTCAAAACAGACCATTAAAAATTGTTAAACTACCACCCTTAAAATGTGAAATATAACTTTAATGACGTGTCAGTGGGTCTGTATTCATCGCAAGTCGACTATTCACAATGTCACATGATATGTTTGGTTTCCAGTTTTGCGATTCTGCAATTTGTGAGATTGCGATACAACAGATGCGAACATATTTTAATATTACAATTAATTCATTTGTTAGGTCCATCCTGATATCGTAATACATAAATGAATGTTTAACATGTTTTATTGATTTTTGTGATGTGAAAACTCTGACCTGATTTTACCAGAAAGGAATATTCTTAGATTCTACGCATTTCGCAAATCGGTGATGCTTCAATTGGTAACGTTAACTACTGCACACAAGACTTTTATGAAATGTGAAGTGCGATTTAATCTTTGGAGAGAGGTTTTTGGATTTTTGTTTAGACTTTAATGTATTTTAAATAAAATTATTTTCTAAAGGGTCCTCATTTGTTATCTAAAGAATTCTAACAAATGAGGGTTATTGTACCACACAACAATTGGTGTTTCACTAGAAGAACCAGTTATCTCTCATAATTTTTAAATTTATAAAACTTTCAAAGTAAAAATAGTTTAGGAAATAGCAATTTTATGAAATTTTATATCAGTAACATTTCTTTGAATAATAAAAACAAACTTGCCTAATTACAATTCATTTGATATCCTCTTAAAGATGAAAATTCCTTTGTCTATATCAGACTTAGTTTTAAAAATAAAGTAGGGGGTTTTTGCAGATCAGACTTTTAATGTACTCATTTGTCATAGGTAGAGCCTCTGCTTCCAGTAGGCATCCATAGCCTTGACAGGGTTACCTTTTAACCATCAATGGTTTAGTGTCCCATCCAGAAAAGAATGCAATTTTTAGAGATAAATTCAAAATCATATACCTATTTTCCTTCTTTTTTTTTAAACAATTTATTATTATTTTCTTTTATTACTCAAAATTCATTGTCTTGGTTTGGTGGCCAAATGATGACAGTTCCATTCACCAATTTTAATTCAACTGAACAAGTTGGCTTGCGATGAGATCCCTTGTCTTAATATTAAGAGAATATCAAGCCATTACCTTATTTTGGTATGCAGTTTTGGTAATGTCAGTCTATTATTTCCCTATGAACATGGTAAGCATGTTCTTGATGAGACCTCTTATCTTTTAAGTTTTAGTATATTTTAGAACTACACTCTAAAAATAGAAAAGTTTGCTTGTATGGGGAGAACCATAGACTCCTTATGAGTTATGGATGACAATTATAGAGTTGAAGATGCTTATCTACAAATAGTCTTTACTTTGTTAAAGATACCTTTCCTGACTGATAATAGAACAAAATTCTTTTGTAAAGATGGATGTTTCTCAAAGAATAAATAATTTTGGTAGAAAAAGAAAATTTCAGAGATTCATGGAACCAAGCTAATTTTCAAATGTTATAATTGTTTCCTTAACAATCTCTACTTCTAAAAGGAAAAAATCGAAATACTTCAAAAAGATTTATTGTGAGGCTAAAAGTGAATTCTATTCAACGTTTATTTTCCTACGAAGAAAAAATGAAAGAAGATAAATGCGATAATGCACAATTAGGAGAGGTTATCTCCTAAGAAAACAATATTTTCAAGATAAGCCCATTAACATGAAGAGAATCGCTTCTTCCTGATAAATCTTGTAATATGAAGGTTGATGGGCCTACTTTCTCCATAATTTGAAATGGACTGAGCCACAATCTTTGGAATTTGGTGTGTTTACCCTTTCCCCATGTGCTTTGTCCCATTTCAAGACAAGATCTCTGATTTGAAATGACATGGTGGAAACTGAAATGGCATCAAAAGAAGTTTTAACTAATTGTTGATGAGGGACATATGTGATCTTTGCTTTCTCTCTTTCCTCTTCTAACTTGAGAATTTGATCATGCATTAATTGTAATGAAGAAGAAGGAGTTTCTTGAATGAATTGTAGTAGGGCCAAAGAGGGAATAGCTAGATTTGATGGAATGACAAATTCTTTTCAATTAAAAAAATTGAATGGAGAATTGCCTATTGAGGCCTTCTCAGTGTTTATATATGCCCAAAGAGAAAATGTCAAAGATGTGTTCCAATTATTTTGGCTTTGGTCAACAATTCGTTTAATGATTCTAATGAGATTTTTGTTAGTTGACTCTGCTAACCCATTCCCTTGAGGATAGTAATTGGTAGAATACTTTAATTTAAAACCACTTTTTAGTGCAAATTTAGTCATACTGTTTCCAAAAAAATAAGATGTGTTGTCGAACATGAGTGCATTGTGTAAAGCAAAATTGGTTATGATAAATTGATCAATGAATTCAATAATTGCTTCAGAATTGACTACTCTTAGTGGAATTGCTTCCACCCACTTGGTAAAATAATCTGTTGCAATAAGAATGTATCTATGTTGTTTTGAAGAGTTAGGAACAATCTCGCCTATGACATCCAATCCCCATTGTTCAAAAAGGATGTTCAATGTTGACTGGTTGTAAGGGAAATGCTAGTTTCTTTTGTGTTCCAACAACTGTTTGACATACTTTGTAGTTTCACACATATTAATGAGTGTCTTTGAACAATGTTGGCCAATAATAACTAGCATGAAGAATTTTGTGCACTATTGTATCTCCTCCAATATGTCCACCAGTTGGGCCATCATGGAGTTCCTGCAAAATGTTTTCTGCTTTATATTTCTCGAGGCATCTTAGTAGAATGGAATCATAATTTTTCCGAAATAACACATTATCAATGATTTGATATTGATTAGATTTTAGCCTTAAATCTGTCGAGCCGTAAAAAGGGTCTTTTTCACCTCTATTTACCCCACATTAACTTATCAATCCAGGAACAATTTGTTATCTCAAAGAGTGTACTCAGTTTGAGGCTGTCATTTGTCAGAGTAATGCTAGTAGTATAGTGCTCAAAATAAAAGGGTAAATAAATGATCAAAACAAGATCTACTTAAAATAAAGCACTCTAAGACTTAAATCATGCATTCAGAAAACCAAAGCAAATTATCAGTCAAGGGTCCAGTAACAATAACTCATCCCTCTCTAAACTGATGTAGCTGAAGATAATCAAGGAACAGATCATCAACCTGGGAACTAGACAACAAATTTCAATGGCCACTATAGTTTCAGATCATTCTGCACACCAAAGCAATGATAACACAAATAACAGGAAATGGAACAACAACTAGGAAATGGAACAACAACTAAGAAATGTAACAACAATTAGAAAATGTAACATCAACGAATTCTTATAAACATCAACAACTTAATCTACAAAGATAAGTGCAGCAATCGTATCCTACAGAAATGAGATAGCAGTATTTACTTTACGAAAGTAGAACGACAACTCATTAGCAATGAAATATAGAACAACACTTAGAGCCAAATGTAATTGCACAATAACCCAAGGTAAATAACACACACGACACACCTTAATATTGAGAAAAACAGTAATATGATTTCGATACCACAAATATAAATCTTAGTTATAAAGAATAATGATTGTAATTCATAATGGAACAACAATGTCAGTTGAACAACAATCACAACTAAATGTAAACCATAGATGAATACAGTAATACCAACTTATGAATGTTACAACCCGATTACTCTATAATTGAACAACAATAGCATCATGTAAGGAACAGTAATGTTATATCAATGATTAAAGGAACAACAATGCATTACAAAGTCAGAGTGAACAATACAACATTCCTGTCACAAAGAATGATATTACTCAGTCGAACATAAATCGAATATAACAGAACTGTGATGTAAAATAGAAAAACACATCAGATTACTGAACAAAGTTGATAATGAAAACCACGCATGAACTAAAGATAATGATATAGGAGCAAGTGTTCCACCAGGGCCGGGCCCTTAGCCTCCAAGGACACATCGCTTGAGATTATTCCAGGATCAAAGATGGATCAGTAAACAAATTTATATTAAAGCATCAAAACAGAGTTACAGTGGATCACTTCTCAATTAGAGTCAATGATCAAAGTTTCAAATATATAGAAAAGTTACATAGAAAATAATAGCAGATCGTCCCCCGGGCTAGCAGTGCTGCCCCTTTTTATAATAGCCAAAGTGGAGATATCAATGTTGCAAAAATAGCTAAGGCAGTGATCCCTCAAGATCAAAGGATCTTGAGGGATTTGCCAAACTGTTAATTCCCAGTTGTCCATTTGTTCTCTTGCGCCGAGTCGAGATCTCCTTTTCCTTTCCTTGGCTGATACACTTTAATTTGATTGCCTTGTTTGCATGTGGTTCCCCGCCAAAGGGACAATAGTTAACTTGGCCTTGTCTTTTTCTTTGGAACAACATTCTTTCGTTTTTTCACTTTTCCTGCATAAGAAATGGCAATTATTAGTAGTTTTGTGTTGCATATAAATCCCATAGATTTTGTCATGATTTCTTATTATCTACCTAGTTCACGATGCAAAGAGATTATGAGTTTTAAAGAAAAGATGAAAAAATAGTCAATAAAAACATACCTTCTTTAGTACTCCACACACCCCCCTGCTTACCCTTTTCCATGCCCTCATGAAAACATTGTAGTTGACATGTAAGGCAGTGTGAGAGTAGGCTGGAGATGGGATCTCATGTGGTGGTCTACAGCCATGATGCCTGACTAGGTGTTAAAAAAGATGGCCTGTCTGACCCTCAAGCATCTCATACAGGGCTTGGTATCCAGGTGCAGGGTGGAAAATAACTGGACTCCAGAACCTATATCCTAACCAAGATGGCCCTGCCCTCAAGATAAGTTCACCATAGAGGTTCAAGCGATCAGCGACTAACTTAAAGTTCTCATAATTAAATGGTTCCCTGAGTTGGATATTCGGATTAGAAATTTGATATCGAAATTTAGTAGCATCAATGGAAAGGTCTTTAATAGTAAACAAGTATTCTATCCCTTGCCAGTTGATTGTTGTATGAATGGGTCCTAATGCTTCAATCACACTTGGAGTCCTCATGAGGTTCCTATGTTCCCTCCATAACTGCACTGGATCTCTAGGCTCAGCTCTTACCCACAAATCTAATCCGTTTTCTTGTCTTTGGAAGGCATTATAGGCTTTAAGCCATTTGATTTGATTAACTCCAAACGAAATAAATGCTTGCAGTTGGATATCCCCAACAAAAGGGTTGGGGTTCTGCTCTGTCTCTTGATCTAACACAAGGTTATGTAGATAGAATTCACACAATAACCTTTGAACCTTTACTCCATAGTGCTTACAACAATTTATAAAATCATCAATAGTATTAATTTGTATAGGGGCTCCTGCTTTGACAGCCTTAATTTTCAATTGCAAATATCGTTCCATTAAAAACAAGGCATAATTCTTAGCAGGGGCTCTACATGCTAGGACATCAGTGTACAAGGAGCATAAGGTATCCATCTCCTTGATAACTACATCTAACCTATGAGTTACCTTTGCGACTTTTTCTTCTTCCTTTCACCATCCTTCAAAAGCTTGGCTTTCGGATAAATTGACATTCCTTAGCTATTGTTGTAACTCTTCATACTTTTCTCGAGAAACCGTTTGTTCTGTGAGTTTTTCTACTGCTTGCTGAGCTTGTACCAAACCCTCTCGTAAGGTTACTGTCCTCAGATCACTGTCCCACATGGTAGTGGTAAGCGAAAGGTTCACTTGAATCTTCTTATTGCATCGTCTTGTGTTTATGGTTTGTATTTCTCCAGAGGGCTATGCCTCTGTCTAAACTTCTTTGTGACAAGATGATATATCATTTGTTTGCACTTCAACATGGGTAACAGCTAAATGCTATTCCTTTTGGTTTTGAACGCCAGGCTAGACTTGAGTCCTCCTTACCTTTTTCTTGAGTGGTCTCACCAGAGTGCTTGCATGTCTTACCCCTGAAGTCATTTTTGCTCTCTTTCTCATTTTCAAAACCCTGATTTGTTGTCGAAGTCGAGCTATCACATTCAGTAATCTTTGATGTTCTTTCCATAATCTTTTAATTTCTTCTATTTTATTAGAAGGAACAGTTGTCTATTTACTCAGGCCTGGACTATTATCTTGGCCAATTCCCTGGTTTTCTTCTTGGGGTGATCCTTCGTTGCTCTGTTCGGGTTGCTCAGGAGTAAAAACCCTAGATGGTTTTGTTATTTCCTGGGTAACTTCTTTTACCACCCCTTCTTCTCCATGGAATTCTTCCAGTGTAATCTGGCTGGGAGCAGATTTTTCCTCTTTTGTATCTTTATCACTTTTCTCTCCTGTCATACTTACATCATGAACGAAATGATTCTCTTCTTTTTCTTCCTCGTCGCGCAATTCTTCGGGTGCATTTTTATCCTGAGCAGAATGTTCTTTTGTTTCTTCTTCAATATGGAGGCCTAGCGGGCTGAGAGGTTGGGCATATTCACCTATATTGGCCAAGATTTGGGCCAATTTTTCCTCTTGAAATGGATTTGGCAATGGCCTTCCTTCGCGTTGCTCTATCTCCGCCTTCGCCTGCCCAAGCTGCTTGGTCTCTTCCTCTGTTTCTCCTTCCTCATTTCCTTCCAATTATTTCTCATTCTCTTATCCTTCCAATTGTGGGGGTTGCTCGTCCCTTGAATCATCTAACTCCACAGGTTGGCTGGTACTCCCTTGGGGATTTTCCAACCTCCCTCTAATCCATGTCAATCTAACTGATTTCCTCTATTTCAATGGTCGATTTGATGTATTGGCAACATGTTTACATTTTGGGGCTAGCAGAGTCAGTCCCCCATCTATCGTGGCAATTAGCTCTTCCCAGCTGCTCTGTTGCTAAGAAAGACTGTGGCTAACTATCAGTTGTATCAGCCCATGGTGACTTAATATTGATTCTACATGTTGTGATTTTTTCATGCTTCGGGCAACATCATCAAGTAATGAATTTGAAAATGCAAGTAAGTTCACAGAGCATTTCTGTTTTAATACGGCTAAAATTTTAAGGTGTCGTGGTCTTACCACATCTTTTCTGCCTTCACAGGTGATGTAGCTCTGGATGATCTTTGCCAATTCTGCCCACGGCTCTCCTAATGCTGCTGGTAGAACTCCCTTTCCTTTGACTGTCAGGTTTTGGCCTTCATCTTGGAAGATTTTTATGATCTTTCACACTCTCTCCTTCTTTAGAGTCCACATAGGTCCAGTGGCTGGCAGTCCCGAGACCTCTGCAATTATGTCATCAGTGACTGCTATGTGTCTCCCCCTTACCGTGGAGTGATATTCTTGCAAGTTCTGCAAGAATTCTATTGGTATGGTCCTGCTGGATTCCTGTAAACAATTGAGATAAACTAGCCAACCTGCCCTTGCCAGGATTTCTCATGCAGCATCAGAAACTGTAAATACCTATGGTTCTCTCCAAATTGATCTTCCTCCCATGCTTTAGCTCATTGTAAAAACGCAGAGATGGCAATGGAACAACAAGCTATTCAAAGTATTAGAAACACAGAGAAAATAACGAAACAACAAGGCTCGTTGAAATCCTGAGTCACTTACTAATTACCACATAGCATAATACGGAAATAGCTTAGGAACAACAAGACATGCAAATTGAAAAATGTTATACCGTTAAGCCTTGCTATTCCCAAGTAAAAGCTTTCCGAATAATAGTCTGACACGTATGCCAGCAAATTATGAGGTCAGCCTCCCCCTTGCAATGTGATAGGCCGCCCTCGGCCGTCAAATGAGGGAGCGGCTTGCCAAACTACCATGGTACAGAGTCATAAAGGAACATCGTATGCAGAAATGCCATGTTTACAAAAGGAGCAAGTTTCCGAAATTGAGGTGTATAGTAGGATCACTTAACGAATAAGAGAATGTTGTGATATGATGCAAGGCTCGGAGGATAGGATAGCTAACATGCACAGAAAGTATAATGCAGTCATTATCGAGTTTTCCGTCATGATTGGTTATAATATATTTTCATGTGTTTAATGGCTCGGGGAAGTCACATACATAATCTTATTTGACGTATTACAAAGGTATAAGAAAAAGAAGGGTGTTGATGATTGCTATTTGTGTATAAGGAATGTGACTTCAATACCATTAACAAAGCTCTGCTGCCGACAGGTGTCGATAACATTGACAGAGTTGTTTGTTTCACCCATGGAACCATGATCCTTTGTGTATGCTTAGGAAGTGTTGTGCAATGTCAAAATGGAGGTCATTATGCTGGCTTGGTAACCAGTTAAACCATAACGACATTCACCAGGAAGGAGTGAAAGGTGGGCAGGCTGGCTCGTGATAAGACCTCCTGTTCCAAGGACTCTTTATTTTTTCTGATGTGCCTCTTGGATCATATCCCTGGTGTGGTGGCCATAGTGGGAATGCCACTTCACTTTCTTCCTTATGATCATGGTAGGCTGGCTCTTGATGAGACCCCCTATCCTGCATTTGATAACTCATATAAACAAGTCATTTAAACATTTTTCTCTTTTTTCTTTCTTTGATAAAGTACTTTCCTATTTATACACAAAGGCTGGTTCAACAATCCTTAAGAGTAGGAATGGTGGAAGAAGTCTTAACATCTCAATAGAAAAATATAGACCCTTTGTTCTTATTCCTTAATAATGATCAAAGAAGATTATGGGAATTAAAAAAGAACCACCATGATAAAGATAACCAATCATATCAGTATTAGTAGGATAATGATAGCAAAAGTGATGAACAATTGTGTCCTTTCTTCTTTCCTCTTATCAATTCACAACAATTTCTTGTAAAGATAGCGATTTTATATAATTTGTTGATTTCAGTATGCTTCTAGCTTTGTATCCATTACATAAGTGTATAGTTGTGCTCCAAAAGACTCGAAATTATTATATATTGAGAGGAACAATAGCTGTCCTTTAATTGCAATAGCAAGGAGAACAAGCATAAGTAAAAGGAATACGAGAATGTTGTCATTTCAAAAAGGAAGAGCAAAAAAATACAAGTGTTGTTCCTTTAAAAAAGGAACAACAGAAAATGCAAGTGTTGTTCCTTTGGAAAAGGAACAACAAAAACAAAAAGTGTTATTCCTTTGGAAAAGGAACAGAAGAGAACGCAGGTGCCATTCCTTTGGAAAAGAAACAACAAAAACCGAAAGTGTTCCTTTGGAAAAGGAATAGCAGAAAACCGAAAGTGTTGTTCCTTTGGAAAAAGAACAACAGAAAACTGAAAGTGTTGTTCCTTTGGAAAAGGACCAATACAAAACACAAATGTCATTCCTTTGGAAAAGGAATAGCAAAAACCAAAAGTGCTGTCATAGTCTTGCTCAGCGACAGAGCAGTTGGGAAGAGCTAATTGCCACGATAGATGGGGGACTGACTCTGCCAGCCCCAAAACGTAAACATGCTGCCAGTACATCGAATAGACCATTGAAATAGAGGAAATTAGTTAGATTGGCATGGATTATAGGGAGGTTGGAAAATCCCCAAGGG
>APFE030708305.1:118769-141696 GCA_000404065.3 Pinus taeda
TATAGGCAAATAAAATTTAACATCTAACTTAATCAAATATGCTTTCTTATTATGCACAGGGCTATTAGGAGGTGTGAGAAAGCTTTCCTCTTTCCCCTTTCCTTTTGAGTGGTCATGGGAATGAGACTCATTTTTTTTATCTTGCTTAGAACCTGATGAATCTTCATCCTTATGCTTTCTAGAGTCCCTATACATTTCTTCTAGCATAGACTTTATAGCTAGGAAAATTTATATGAATTGAGGATCTGGCCCCATAGAACCTTCCTATGACATTGTCTCCTTAGGATAGACTCTCCCAATTTTAGGGTTAGTTTCCACCAACTCTCCTTCTTCTAATTTGAGCTTTGATATAGTGAGCATTCACAGCTAAACCAACACAAGCTTGTCTAACCTTACAGCCTACTGCTCTGATACCACTTGATTTGATAATCACCTTATGAGTGACACCAATTTAAAGTTTATTAAACAAAAGGTATTACAGAATCATGTGCCGATGTGTGTTATGTGTTATTTAAGTAACAGATTGATCAAATTTCCAATACACAGATATTTAAATGGAAATACAATAGAGAAATACAATAAGAAACCACAAAGACACAAGCAAGTTTAATAAGGAGTTCACCCTATTCTCCAGGGCTACGTCTCCGGTCCAGCTTTCAGTGGTGGCCTTCTTTTATTGTGTCTTTGAGCAGAGAATTACAATGCAGGGACTCAATGTGAGTTCTTCTGAAGCAGGTTTGCTTGGTAGGGTGATTTCTTGGATTCCCCAAGCCACTGGAGTACACAGACTCTTCTTCTTCCTACCAGCTTTGTGACCTTCAGGTCTACAATGGAAGGAGCCAGATGTGATGCTCAATCCGGACAGATTCCTCTATGGGATGGCTTGAATCTCTCAATCTCTCTAGTGCTCAATGTTGTTGCTGGTCAGCTCAGCCCTCTGTCTATCTCTGCTTTCGCTTAATTGCCTCTTCTCTGGTTTCTGTCTGTCATTGTTCGACTGTTCACTCTACTCTCACTTGATTCGACTGTCTCCGTTCATGGCTTTTAGCCATTCGAATTCATGCCCGTTCAGTTCCTCTTTCGCCTTTTTTGATTCACCTTTTGCAGCTGTGTATAGAGTTCCCTGTTCGTTGTCAACATGAACACTCGGGAAGTGGCCATGTGTCCCCATCTGAACAAGGCCAGCCTGCTCGTCGGTTCATTTCTTCAGTTACGTCGTGGATTCATTCTTCCTCCACTGTAGCGGTCAAACGGACCTCAAATATTTACAAACAAGGCTTAATCCTTCGTCAATTCCACTTCCTCCATCAGGCACAATCTCAGCCGTCCGATCTGGGTCCCCCAAATCCAACGTCGTATGCACGTCTCGCGTGGTTGACCTGCTTGACCAATAACATGTGATCAATGGCAATTTTCTCTCACCTCCGCTGCCATGCGTCGATCGTTAAGTGGGATCGCTCCGCTTTCTCCAAAACGGTTTACCGTTTGAGGGTGCCCTAATCAATACCACCGGTTTCCAGAGTGCGGGTCTCGCCTTATACGATTAGCACTTTTTTCCTTTCCCGCCCATGGTTCTCTGATTCACCATGCATCCAAGTGCTCTAGCTTCCCCCTGTTCGGCCCTATACGCTAGGCACTAATCAAGCATCAAAAATCACCTCCTTTTCCCAATATGGGGCTCCCAGGGGCTACTTTGACCTCCTACGCAGTCTCCATGGGCCTCGGTCAGTGCACTTTGACTGAGGTCCTCGTCGTTCCACGCTGGCTGCCATTGCCACTAGTTCAGGGTGTTTTTGATCGTTGTTTTGGAATTTTTAGAGATTCGTCTCGACCTGATTTAGTCATGGTTCTTTGCCAATCTTTGATGGATCTGATTCGGATCAAGTAAAATATTCAATTTCGTGCAAACTGTTTTTGGCATAATGTTGGATGAAGCCCCAAAATCAACTAAACAATTATGAAAATTCTTATTAAAGACTTCAAAAGTCAAAAGAAAAGGAGGAGTATGAGAATTTAACCTACCACCAATTAAAGGAAAATCAGTTGATTTAACTGTATCTGATGAAGTACTAGGAGGCTTACCCATCCCTTGAGCAGATTGAGAAATTATAGCAGCAGGAAGAGGAGAAGTGGGAACTGCATTTAATTCTTTGAGCAATAGCTTATGTTGATGTTTCAGCTTGCTAAGCTCATATAGTGTAATATTATCTCTAGTCTTATTCATGTCTTCGACTATGTTGTATCCATATCATAAGAAATTAACAAGGTTTTAGATGAAGGCGGAGAATTAGATTGAGGAGGGGATGTCTGAGTAGACTTGGGAGAAGATTTATTACCTATTTATTTTCATTTGAAAACAGGAGTTGATGGTTTTTGTTTTTGACTTGTCTTTGGCAAATCAACAGTGCTCTTGCTTCTAGTGGCGGCAGATAAAGCTTCTTCTTCCTCTCCGTTGTAGACTAACAAAGGAAGAATGAAATGCCACATTCCATGTAGTTCAACTAACTCTTCATCATCAGTTTGTTCATCAGCTGTTGATACTTCTTCTTCTTCCAAATCTGATTCAACATTTGATATTGTATTTGGAGGTTTAGGATCAGAGATGGGATTTATTTTAAAAGGTCTAAAGGGTTTTCTAGAAGAAGTTTCATATACTTGCTTCTTTATCTCAACCATTTCATTGGACATGGTTTTAAGTACTTTTTGCATACCTTCAAGATCGAAAGGATCTTTAGGTGTTTTCTTCTTGTATTTGTCTTTGAAGGTGACCTTTTTGGATTTTCTTTCTTCTAATGCATTTTTCTTCTATAAGGATAAAATTCGTTTCTCGACAGTTATAGTTTCTTTCATGTTTTCAGCCGAGGTTGGCTTGGCAGCTCTACCAACAAAAATAGTTGCATTTGAAGGGAGATCAGAAATGTACCATTCATTCTGTACTTCAGCACTTGGTATGGATACCACTAGGATTTTATTTAATAATTTGTTAAAACATTAATTGAAATCCTTAATTGGCTCTCTAGATTCAACTTTTAAGTTGGAAAGATCATTAAGAAGATTCGATGTTGAGCATTCATCACCAAACTTGATTAGGAATTTTTCTTGGAACATGTTCCAATTATCAATGGAACCTGATGGTAATGAAAAGTACCAAGATCCTGCTAATCATTGTAAAGTATAAGGGAATAGTCAAACAACATATTCTTCTACAGCTCCATTTAGATTTATAGATAACATGAAGTTGTTTATATGTTCTTCGGCAGGAAGACCATCATCAGGATTGAATTTTGGCAACCATTTTTCTGGATGGGAAGGTAATTGATGTAATGGTCCTACCATTTGAACGACTCCTGGATTTTTCCATGGTCTTTGAGCCATTACGAGTATCTGTGTGGAAGAAGATGCACTAGTAGTAGAAGTTGTTTTGGTGGAGGAAGATTTTTCTCTTGTACCGGTGTAAATAACTATTTGAGATGGTGAAGTGGATGATTGGATAGAATGACTATGTTATGCAGATGGTGGAATAAATGAAGTAGTTTGTGGTTATGGTGAAAGAATCTCACTATGAGTTTCAGACTCAAATTTATTAGTTTTCCTTCGAGGAGGAGGTAGAGGAAATTCAAATGGAGGTATTCCAAATTTTTCAATCTGCGATCTGGTTAATCTTCGAGAGGAAGGAAAATATGAAGAAAATTTTTTCTTGAGATAATTCAGATTCTTCTTTAGAAAGAGAAATCCCTTCTAGTTTATGAATTAAATATTGTACTTCAAGAGTTTCTGCAGAGGAAGGTGGATCTAATTTCTTTGGGGAAACACTAGTGGATTGTAAAGATTTTTTCACAACTTCACATTTGGGATTTGGAGATTTAGAATGTGACTGGGAAGTTGGAGGTGATGTTGAGGGAGTTTTACTCTTAGAACGGATTTCTGATTTAGATTTACTTTCCATTCACAACCCTGGCCCTCCTTCTAGAGCCAAAAAGTTGAAGCCTTGAAATTTGCTGCGACAACATGGGGGATAACCACCCTGTTGGGGACTTGAATACCGTCCCTTATCCGTTTGGTTTGGTGGATCTGACTGGATTTATGGGACCAGTTTCCCAATCTTTGAAAAGATGGTAGGACGGGGTATGCGTTTGATTATCAAAGCTAGTTTGGTAAATGAGGGTGGTTTCAACAGAAAAAATCAAACTAACTATATTTACTATTTACCTAGGCTTAAATCAATATTTGTGCAATCTAGATAAATGACTACCTTGAATTATAATGAAGATTATTCATACAAGAAGTATAAAACTTTCATAAAACAACCAATTAACTAGTTAAACGAAATGGTTGACTATAAAACGTATCACATTAAATATCTAACATAATTTTTCTTATCAAAATTAAAAAGATGGTAGTTCAGCTATAATTCAAAAGTGAAGGAATAACATGTTGTATTAAAATATAATTGACAAACAATGGACATATAAAAGAAACAACTTAATCATAAATAAAATAATCACTACACAATGATAAAATTACCTAATGCGAGAGATTGATCCATAGACAATAAGGTTGTAATCCATGCATTTTCTCCAAGATTGATCGCAAAAAACTAGAAGTGCATTTCTTAACAAACTTTCTTAGAGAAACTTTCATGAACTAGATCTTCAAAAATTAAAGAAAAAATTTAAAAAAGTAGAAAAGTGTATGTTTCTTAAAGATTCTCAAATAAAGTTGTCCAACCCCTTTCTAAATACATGAAAGGGGTTTAAATATGAAAATAATTACAAAAATGGCTATGCACTAAATTTTGAGGAGTGAAACGACTCTCCGTAAAATTAGTGCCAAAAATGCAAAACTAAAATTGATTTAAAACTTAAAATCTGATCATGATTGGTGTTGGCTACTCATTTCCTTCCACTTCTCATAGATATCCATCATAGCCTGAATTCTTGGAGGCTACCTAATGCTTATCTTTACTTGTCTCGCATAAATTGTATCTGATAGCGATGTTTCCATATGGATGATTGAATTGGTTAAGCATCGTAGGGCCATCAATTGACTATGCAGTTTTACCAAATATGACCAATAAAAGCATCCCAATTCAAATTCAATAGCTGTCTGATCAATTTCTCTTTTTCCACAAGACTTTAGTGCCAAATTAACTGCAAATCATCAATCTCAGGAAGATTTCCTGGCGAACATCTTTGAATAAAACCTGCATACCAAATATTATCATTAATAGTTTCTATTATATTGTTTTACGTTTCTCTTTCACTTGAAATTGCCCTTTCATCCATTCTTTGACTTTTGGCAATTTTGTTGTCTTTCCCTTTGAATTTTCCTACCATGTGATCAAATTTGAAATTTTCTCATCTATTTCCTCAAAATTGATGTTAGCATCATTGGCACAATGGAATATCTCTATTAACTGCTTACAAAAGATTGATTGTTGCTTTACTAGCAACGAATTGATTTCTAAAGCTTCTTTGATGAATTCATCCAATTTTGGGCAACCCTTTATTTGATCTACAATAAATCACAGCTGTGCGATTTCATTATCTTTAGCATTTAATTATGCATGGCTCTGAAGTCTTATGCTGTCAAAACTCTATTGCATTTGTTCAAGCTATGACTTAATATGTTCCTGTGTATTCTCCTTTTCTTTTGTGAGTTGATCTTCTAGCTGCTTTATTCTTTCCTCTTTTTCTTTGGTCAAATTTCTTACTTCTTCTGCTTTGTCAATTGTTGCAGAAGCATAAGCTCATGCAAACTGAGATAATTTGGTCAAATTTTTAGATGGATCTATAGGTGTATCTTTCTAGACAACATCCATTAGTTCGTTTCCTGGCAGGCTAATAACAACATGGTCAATTTTTCTCTTTTTCCTTTGCCTCTTCATTACTGATCGATGTTTGGGACTATAAAAATATCCAAAGGAGGAATTTCCTCTTCTTTAAAAACAATTTCTAAAGAAGGAAAAGCAGGAAATACTTCGATATCCTCTAAGTAGCGAGAGATTTTTCTGAAGATTTCTTAGATGTTTTGGTGTTTTAGGAAAAGTTTGTGCTTGAATCGTACCACCCTGTGATTCATTGATGATTTATTCAAACTTCCCCCATTCCTTCTGCATTTGGTCCTAATCATGTCCTTTCTCAATACTCTTATTGTTGGAAGGTTATTCTATGTCTTTCTCTATAGCACTCTTTTTGTGATTCAACATCATTGGATGCTTTATTTGCATCCTATTATGAGACATTACTAAAAAACCTTTATTCCTGAGATTCTTGTGAGATTATCTTAAGTAGATTCAAAGACACATGGGTTAACCTTTGATGTCTGTACTCCTTAAATTCCTCAAATCATCCAATTTCAATTGGAGGGCAGCTAAACTCTTTACCTATGAAAATTATTCAGCTGCTTCAAAAAGATCATCAAAACTGTCATCCTCATGAATAAATACCTTAACCTTGATAGCCGTGGTAAAATCATACACAACCTTTATAGGGTCATATTTTCTTTCTCTAAACTCAACAACATTCAAACTATGAATTTTTTGACTTCGACTTGTGCATGTCTGAAGTCATTTAATAAGTAAATACCACACCAAAGTGGAAAACTGCGCCGATAGATTTTTTACTCTTTGAGAGATCTGGTTACACCTTTGGTAACTGTCTGGTATGCAATTTCTCTAGATAACAATTTATTAGGGATATACAAAGGAAGTACATGCGGTGGAGTTGTGCTTCTAGAAACTTTGATATATGTGAACAATTCTTCTCCAAACCATCTCGCCACAGGTTGAATATCAACCTTGGATTCTTCTGATAACCTTGGGGTTTTCTTATCAAAGACAACCTGATAAATAGGGAGCATAATCCCCTCACAAATCTGATAGAAATGTTCGTTGAAAACAAGATTTACAAAGAGATTTATGATACACATGGATTAGCATGGGATCCCGAGGAGTCCACTTCCATTCCATAATTGGAAAAGGAAAAATGAAACATACAACATCCATGACATAGGCAGACATATAAAATGGAGGAATGGTTCTTGTAGCAACATAATGATTCCTTATATATTCTATGATATGGTGGGCTAAGTTATTTGACAAAATTATGGTCCAATCCATGACTATAGAATTAGAAGCGACATCAATTAGAAGCACCCATTCCACTGAAAACTTGGTAGCATCTGCATACCCAAATAACCTACATAACATTGTGGCAATGTACAAATAAGGAGTAGTGAGAGAGGCTACTGAATACATACTAGTTCTATCCATCTTGTGCTTGCTCGGGTTTTCCCTTCATTGTTTTATAAATTTGGAGGGTTGTTCATTTTCAAGAACAAATTTCTCCACAAATTCTTTATCACAAACCTTGTGTGGTGGGGGTAAATGATACATTCTTCTGATATCCTCTGGTTTAAAGGAGATGATGACCACTTGTCTTGAGGTCACGAATTCTCTATCCTCAATATTCACATTTTCAATAATCCATTTGACCATATCAACATAGGGTAATAATTTTGGTCTAGCTGCTACCTTATGCAATACAAAGCATGCAACTTCAAGATAAGAAGTGTCCAAAGATTGCATATCATATATCATGGCTTCATTCTATATTTCCTTTTCGAATAGGCCATAATCATTTTCCCAGGAGCCGGTACCACACTCTCATATACAAGTTGTATTAGAAAACAAAGGTGATGATACTAGTACATCTTCTGTTGTGGACTATGTTCCCTTTCCCTTATTCATCTTGATCATCCATTCGAGTAATCAAGTCTCTATTACAGTCCTGTCACCACAAAGAAGACGAGAGTGATATTAAAGATAATGAGAAATAGGAGTATAACGACATGCAGATACGAAAACCTTATCCAAATTAATGAAACTGAAACACTTAAATGCATCCGTAATGGTGAGAAGACATTAAATTTCTTGAGCCGTAGAATCATAAATATCCATAATCTTAAACGATATCTGCGTAAGATTCAGATTAAGTCACATTATTGCTAACGATATTTTTGGAACAGATCATTAAAAATTGTTAACGTACCACCCTTAATACGTGAAATATAACTTTGATGACATGTCAGTGGGTCTGTATTTCATCGAAAATTGGCTATTTACAATGTCCCGTGATATGTTTGATTGCCAGTTTTGCGATTTTGAGATTTCTGAGATTGTGATACAATAGATGCGAACATATTTTGATATTACAATTAATTCATTTGTCTGGTCAATCCTGATATCACAATACATAAAGGAAGATTTAAAATTTATATCTTCTTTTTGCGATGCAAAAATTCTGACTTGATTTTACTGGAAAGGAATATTCTTAGATTTTGCGCATTTCACAAATCAATGATGCTTCAATTGGTAACATTAACTACTACACACAAGACTTTTGTGAAATGCGAAATGTGATTTAACCTTTGAAGTGGGGTTTTCGGATTTTTATTTAGATTTTAATGTATTTTAAATCAAATTTTCTAGAGGGTTCCCATTTGTTATCTAAATGATTCTAACAAATGGGGGTTGTTGTACAACACGACAGATCCCCGCAGTATTTGTAAAGACCATTGTGCGAGAGTTTACTTTCCGTGGATCAGCGCAACATTCCATTGGTCAGAGGAGGATCCATGGAGTTATTGCTACAATTCCTCCAGACTCCACGAGTCGGTCAGTTTAGTAAGGACTTCACAGGCTACTCCACAGATGACAGCAACTCAGCGGGAAACAACAAGAGAAGGTAACAGTTCCGTGGAGGATAAGGGAAAGAGGAAGCTTGCTAATAGTCCAGAGGGAGAAGAAAACTGCAAGATGAAAGCAGACCCTATTCTTGTGAAAGTGACTTTGGTAGCAAAAGCAAATTGGAAGTAGAGGATATAGAGAGAAGAGTGAAGGAAGAGAGAAAAGAAGAGGTTGAAGGAAGAAGAACTGAAGCTGCAACAGACAGAGCAAAAGTTGAAGGAAGAATAGGAATTGAGGAGGAGAGAACAAGAAGATAAGTGGAAGAAGGAAGAAGAGGAAAGGCAAGGCACAATGATAGAGGAAACAATACTGGTAAAGGTTGAAGAGTAGGAACAAAACTAACCAATAGGTTAGGAGGAAGGTGAACAAATGTAGCATTAGGACCTTGCTCATAATATTAACCATTTGATTGAAGTGATAGACATGGAGATGGAACATGAGTTGTAGAATGAATATGTTGATATGATGCCCAGTGCACCATAGGTCATCCATCAGTCTCCACCACCTCTAGCAATAAAGCCAGCCCTAAGCGAGGAAGAGGGTGTTGTTCCCCTCGATGATGATCTAGTAATGAATGTGTACAATCTGTCATTTGATGAGTTCCAAAAGAGGATTGTACAAACACAGAGAAATCACTTTCTAGATGATCACACATCACCTGCATTCATTAGAGAAAGGGTGATAGTGCCAGACACCAGGAAGCATCCAAATTCCATTGTCAAAGCCAATTTAGCCTATGTAGGACAAATAAGATTAAACATTCAATATCTAACAACCGAGAATGACCAATTGGAAAAACTTGTAGGCTTCCAGGCAACAGGTAAAACAACTCCGCGTAGTAGCATAGAATGAAATTTCCACACAATTTTACTTGGAGGAGATGAGAGCAGCGATACTTGTTGAAGTATAAACACTTGGAGAAACCATGCAGAAGCTCTATGAGGGGTTTTTCACTGTACATAAAGAAGTTTTCATGGATTACAGTAGTAGAGAAAAGAGTTTGTTAAAACTCTCAAGAACATACAAGGTGCCATTTCTCATATGCAAGAGTGGACAATGTGGTACAAAGGGGTATAGCTTGACTTAGTGAAGAAAATGAATCCAAAGGAAGAGCTAGAGAAGGCGAAAGTTTGAATGTTGATTCAGAACGAAAATCAACTCACCTCATTCATTGGTAGCATTCAAGCCTCATATGTATGCTTGTTCAGTAGTTTGGATGTCTTGGTGAGAACATGCTAGATCCCATCAGTTAGTTCAATCACTAAAGTCAAATCCAAGAACCAATTATGGCATGAGATTGAATATTACTTAGAGCAGTTGAGACAAAATTCCACTAGGGAAGACTTGGCACTGAAGAGATAGAACATGAAAAATTACATTGGTGGTCATCTCCAAGTGAGAACAATGCTTCTCATGCTTTGGAACGAACTTGAAACAGTTTCCAACACATTGTACCCGGATGCCATGAAGGCCAGAGTTCACTTCCAGTCAGATACCATCACACATTTTGGGGATGTCATCATAGAGTATAAATCTTGGCACCAATATGTGACCGAGAAGCACCAAGTGGAGGTTGTCGAGCTAGATTTCTCCCAAACTCCAGCATCATAGTGTTGTGTCTTGTTAGGATATCAAGTTGTTTCTACCCTATTTCTTCTTATATGGGTACAAGTGTAAAATGTAATATTATTTTTAATTATGTTGTAAGTGAAATTCCAAGTGCCAATATTGGAATATGAAGAGTCATCATGTAAGGTAATGTGTCATTTTGTAAAGAAGTTGAAGAGTCATGAGGGTAGTCCAAAGGTCACAAAGGGGAGTTGAAGAGTCACCCCCTCTTGTTCTAAATATAACCTTATCACTCATGTAACATGTTTTTGGGAGCCAACATTTTGGTTAAGCTTAAGCTTAGAAAGAGCTTGGAAGTATTGTGAAGAGCCTTGGCTTCTCCATAACATAGAGCGAGTATCCTTTTTGGAGCAGCAGGTGTTCTTGAATTTAATGTTCCACTATTGAGGCTAGTGGTCCATTAATGATGTATCTATGAACGGAAATTTCACTTATAATAATAAAATTAGAGACGACATGCTTTCCTGCATATGCTATGAATACAATAGGACTATTCTTATTGTATTTGCAATGTATGTTATTTAACTTAAACTTATGCTTATGAACTATTTTTTTTCATTTGTATGAATCTTGTTGAATGCGTGTTGTTTTATTAAATTATCACGTTAACTTGTAGACTATTCTGCATCTTATCTTGTGATGTCATTACACTCATGTGTTCCTTTCAAGATGCGTACTATTACAGGCTTCCAAGGGGAGCATTTCCTTTTGCCTTCGTATGTTGGAACCTTCATGCATCGCACTTGACTCTCCACAGGGTCACACAATTCCTCTCACCCAAGGTTACCATACTTCACTCTATGCGTTTTTGTAGTCAAGGCATAATATTACCACCCACTGTTGGGACTCCTACTCCAAATGGTGTGAAGTCTAGTTGGGACTTCATATCAGGGAGATCGCCTAAATGTTAGTAGGTCTAGCACCATCAACATTTCTGGCACTAGAAGGAGGGCTATATGACAAGCTGAGCCCTTGAAGTCTATTTTGAATTTTTGCACTCATTTAATGAATTCTTCCACAATCATAACCCCAACATGTTTTTCCAAAAAAGTAAGCGTGCAAGTTTCGACGACCATTGTAGATGACTTGTTAACTCTCAAATTCAATTACGAGGGTGAAATGACTTTATTTGAGAATATTTCTCATTTTCTTGATTTCTTTACAAAACACAACATCCATTGTGATTATGTTGCTTGTAGATTGTTTATTCTTGCTTTTGAAGGGCGCATAAGTAAATGGTGTCACACATTCACCAATGCCTCCATACACTCTTTCAAGCATCTTGTCACATAATTGTCTCATTCTTTTGACATGTTTGATCGTAAACATTTGTGCAAGAAAATTTTAGAATCGTGAAAATCACATGATGAATCACTACATCATTTTCACAATAATTTCATGCATTTGTGCTTTGAATTTCCAAAAGATGAAGTTGATTTCTAGTTCTTAACATAAATATTTCAATATCATGTTCACATTTTAGAAAATCCACACGAATTAGAATCTTTTGAACCTCTCCGAACATACCTCGATGTTAGAGCATCCAAATCTAAGACAAATAAGGTTTTTGTTCCAAGTGACCCTCAATTCCCTTCTCATCAAATAGCTCTAGTTCTGCAAGTTGAGGTGGGAGAAGTTGAAAATTCATCTGTTGATCTACCGGCATATTCTTCCACCCCACATACCCTGGATTTTAGTGCAGGTTTGGATTGTTAGTCCGATGGTTTTGATGAAGTGCTATCTCCTTGCCCTCTATCCTATGGTCCCTCTAATCCTCCATATTGTGATATGTTGCATTCACTTGTTTTGAATCTCTATTTTTAGGTTCACTAGGATCAAGTTTTGGAGGGGATTGGTGTTGAATAGCCAACCTGCGGTATCATGTTTTATGAGTATCTGTGGAATTCTAAACAAGAATCGGTGGTGGAGAATGACCTTCTTCTATCCACACCTCTTCCACATTATTATAATATTTTCCACGATTCTATCATTCCTATTGGATCTTGTGAAAATTCAGTTTCTGTTGATGTTAATACTTTCCATCATCTGCAGAACATGTGGAATTCTATTTTTTCTTTTGAATGTCGAGAGGAAAAATGTTTTCTGCCTAATCCTCCCAATCTCTCATCTTATCTTTCTAGTAACATAGTGGGTGAAATTTCTCATTTTTCATCATCCCCTCTTTATGATTCATTAGATCATGAGGATGCCTCTGTTTGTAATCTTGAACTTTCTAGTTTTTCCATTGTTGATTTTTCTAGCCACCGATATTTGATGATCCATCTTCTGATGAACTAGAACCTCCCCAAGTTGTTGAGGCACTTCAAATCGAGTTGATGGTTATGTCAAGTTCTCGTATCCTTGAGTTCATTTCCACCTCCAATAAAAAATGTGTTGAATCTTTCCAGGATCCATATCACTCTCTCATACACATTGAACATCAATCTATTTTACAATTTTTGTATCTTGCATCTGTATCACATTATCCCATCACTCAGTCATTGGAAAATGCATATATAGCGAGCACTGTTTCAAAGCAAAAAAAATCTTCTTTCTTCATGTTCTCTCGTTTTTCAAGTTCGAAAGTTTTTACTTGCATGTCTTTGATTCATAGTTTTTTTAAGCACCATGGAACATCCACAGAGTGTCCATGCACTTTTCATTTTTACCTTTCCATGGTTTCATTCAAACTTTGAACATTTTTGTTTGTATTGTATTATATTTCTTGTTTGTAACTTGTTATTCTTGTATATATTTCTTGACATGCATTCCCTCACCTACATAGGCAAGCCAATGCGCAGGTGGCTGCATTGGAAGTATCACATTATGTAAGTTTGGTCTATGCTCTATTTAGGTTAGGAGTTGGAGTAGTTGTTTTCTTTTCTTGTTTGTTTCCTTTGATTTTCTTTATGTTGTTTTTATTTCACTCTACTTTTTTCCTTTTGTTTGTTTTCCTTTTAGTTATAGGTTACCTTCCTCATGAGACCGTGTTTGGCTTCTTAGACAAGTAGGGTGAAGTACAATAGGAAGTTGTACTTCTATCAATGCTCGGTTATCTTCCTATTCCCTCTCTTTATGTGAATCTTGCATTTCATTTAGTTGATGATACTCTATGGAAAATACGCTCCTTTTGGAGAGAGTCATAGTGAAATCACGATGCTTGCACTTTTAGCTAGAACTTCCTACTCTAATCGGTCTTCTATTTTCGGCTAACCCTTGTCAACTAAGTCGAGTAGAGTAAGGAGGGAGGAAAACCTTAACAAGTATGTCAAAGGTATATATAAACATCCTTCTATGAAGGGACAACCTCTTATGCTCTCAGTAAGTCGAGATCCCTCTTCTTCCCCCATGAAATAAATAAATTCCTATGCACAGTTATTTGAACAAATGAAAATGAAAAAAATGAAAAATGAAACAAAGGGTGAAATATGAGAAAGGCTTCCTGCATAGAGAGGTGAAGCAAGAAACTCTGCTAGGGTACTGTCTAGGCTCGATGGCAGCAAAGTAATGTTTGTGTTCTTGAAGTGACTCTGTTGGGGTATTGTCCAGGCCTGTTGGTAGCAGAGCAACACCAGAGGTGAAAACGAAGACTTTGACAGTATCTTTGCTTGGAAATTTATATACTCCTCATCCCCAATTGAATCAACTCAGTTTGACTTGGCTTGGTATGTGTGATATCGAGGAAGAAAATGGTAGGGACTATATCTTTGACTCAAGATAAGTGAAGAAGTTTTAATAATCAATGAAATGAACAATACATCCAGAAGATTTAGATGTATTTTTCATGAGACAAGATCCATATAGAGAACTAGAGATCTACCAGTGTGTTTCCATTGTTATAGCGGTTACAACCATCCTCCAAAATTTTGCATATGCTTTGATTTTGGAGCCTTCCTTATTATACATAGGAGCTCATATTGTACTGATATAGGTATTAATGCTATGACTAAGACTTATATTTATTTTATGCTTATGCTTTCTTGTTTCCACACTTAGATGATGTTTCTAAGTCATAAGTTGATCTCCCAACTTGGTCTCACAACAGTTTTTGGGTTGCCTCGAGAAAATACATAATACTTGAGGGAAAGTAACCTTGATGATGGGAACTATGCAATCTTGATTGGCAGTCAGCCTTGAGCTTATAAAATGCATAGTGATGGAAGGTAGCATAACGCTGAGCCTAGAAATTGCACAATCACTCACTAAGCTCAGAAACTGCGTAGTGCACAAAGCAGGATAGTTGTCCAGTTCCCCAGAACTATGTAGTCATTCCTGGCAGTGTGCATGGAATGTTTCCTCGGAAAAATAAAAAAAGATAAAAAGTGAAAAACTATCCCTTCAAAATAGGGATCTATTTTTAATATCTCGAAGGAGGAACTTTTGCAATTTTTAGAAACTTCCACCAATTGTCATTTTTTCCTTGATTTTAGGCCTGCACGCCATAAACACTAGTGCACTAAAATATATTTAATCGAATATTCTAGAGCTCATTTACACATTTTATTCTGGATCTCTAGCATTATCGAGGAGATAAAGGAACCTTCAGTGTGATCATCGTTGCATTTCCAAGTGAGTTTCTCTTTTGTCATTTTTTGCCGCTCTTTTTGTCACTTTTTGTCGTTTTTCTTGTGTGAGTGTTGTTTCACTTATTTCTCTGCATGGTTGTTACCGTTTAAACTTGTTTTAACTTGTAGAAGTGTGTTTTTAAGTTTTATATTGCATTTCCCAAGTGTCACATCGGTTTTCCTATTTTTGCACCTATGGTCATCATTATGGTGACTCTCCTCACATACTTTATTTTCCTTTCATTTGATTAATTACTGCACTTAATCTACATTGATTTACTCAAACTTAGTCAGATCTACACTCAATCTCACACTATCTCTCATAACTGCTCACTTTCCACACTTCACTTAGGTAGATATGCACTTTCCTTGGTCAATTATCATTTTTCCCAGTTGGGCACTACACCATCCTAAGGCTCAAGCCACAAGCTTAGCCTCTGGAATTGCGTAGTGTGTAGTCCAAGCTAGATCCAATTGCACAGTGCATAGTCAAAGATGGATCCTATAGAAAATCTTGTAGATTCACAATCTAATGCATTTTTCTAAAGGAAGAGACAAGAATCTACTTCTACTCTTTACAGTGGAAGCCCATAAACATAGATAAAACAATAATTAATATATGAAGAGAATCAAAGGTACATGACACAATAAAGATCTGGGGAAAATAGCAGCTCAAAACCCCACTATCTGTTTTGCATTAATTTGGAAAATCAAGATGAAATTACAATGTTTTTTCTCTCAAGAACAATCCCCACACTCAGCAAATTCAATCTCCAACTCATAAGCAAGCTCAAGGCCAAATCTTAGCCAATTCACAAGCTCTCCAAGTCTCTATTCCATTGTGTAATTCCTATGAAGGATAACTTGTATTTAAAGGGAAATAAAGCCTCTAAAAACTGTGCAATCCCTAAGGATCAGTTCCTGATTGCATGCGCTATCAGTGCAACTCTGAAAATTCTAAAACAAATAGTACATTTTCCTTGCCCTCTAGTCTCAACTGGGTCTTTCTCAAAATTGACATGCATGAGTTTCCGATGAGTAAATATTCAGTTAACTAGAGTAGCACTACTGGAGTTCATTAGTGTCATCACTAAATGTTAACTTACTATTAGTTCTCTCAATCAGTTTGAGAACTAATTTAACTGAACTGACTCATGAAACTGAGTCTTCTATTTTACAACTCACAATTAACTCACACTAGACTCCTACAAAGTAGGGAGAACATATACATGACTTCCAAAAGACTTCCAACTCGAATTTCCTAAGTTAAGTAAGTTTAATAAAATTAATTTAACTATTTTAAGTTGCTATTTGAATATAATTCAAATTTAATTCACAGTTTAATTCAAGGAAAAATTAAACTGGAATTTCTTGTTTCCATTTCTCAACATTCCCTCTCAACGAGAAAGGGATTATCAACTACCTTGATCCTGTCTCTATGAAACTCGAATTTACATCTTAACAATGAATTTGTCAAGATCAAAACATCTTACTCCTCCATGGGAATGTAATCTAACAACATGATCCACCTCAATACACAATCTCTGAGATGATGATACATAATATCAATATGATTGGACTAATCATGAAAGACTAGATTTTAAGAGAGTTTGATATAATTTTGATTATCACAATAAATCACTTTCGAATCCATCTTCTAACCAAACAAACCAACCAAGATCTTCCTTATCCAGATAGCCTCACATGTGTCTTGACTTGCAGCCATGTACTCTACCTCTGTCGAATTGAGTGCAGCTGACCTTTGTTTCCTATTGTATCAAGAAACTGTTTCTAACCCAATACTAAAGGTCCCTCCTAATGTGCTTTTCCTATCATATGGACTCCCTGCCCAATCTACATTAGTGAAGTCTTGAAGCTTCACTCCCTCTGTCCATCTATACCATAACCCAAACTGAGTAGTGCCTCTGAGCTATCTCAACACATTCTTTGTTGCCTTCCAAAACATCTTGGTAGGACTAACCATTTCTTGACTGAGCTAGTTAACTGCATAACACATATCCGGTCGTGTGTCCATTGAGTACATGAGTGAACCCACAAGTTGCCTGTAAACAGTAGCTTCCACTACTTCCCCTGAAGTAGCATCCTCCTTCCTCCATTTACGAGCTAGAGGAGTCTTCATGGGTTTAATGCTCTTCATGTGGAATCTCCTCAGTATCTCATTGGCATACTTGCCCTGAGATACAAACAAATCCCCTCTCCCTACCATACCTCCATGCCAAGAAAGTAATGCATGAGGCCCATGTCCTTCATCTCAAACTCTCTTGCAAGGTCCTTGCAATATTTGATGAGATTCTCATCACCTATCAGTATGAGATCATCTATAAAGTACAATGATCAACAACTTACCTTCCACCACTATGTGATACAGGTTCACATCTTCTACACTCTTTGTGAATCCCAACCTAGTAGAGTAGCTATCTATCCTGGTGTACCAAGCACGGGGTGCTTGCTTCAGCCCATAAAACGCTCTCTTGAGTTGGCACACATGCCACTCACAGTCCAAGGTTTCAAAACCTTCGAGTTGCTTGATGTATGTCTCTTTCTCAATCATGCTATTGAGGAAGGCAATATTCACATCCATCTGATGGATCTTCCAACCCATCTATTCTAATAGTGCCAAAATAGATCTGATTGATGAGTACCTTGCAACAGGAGAAAAGTTCTCATCATAGTCAATCCCCTCTATCTATGAAAATCCATGGGCCACAAATCTAGATTTATGCTTCTCCACACTACCATCTACAACTTTCTTTACCTTGTAAATCCAAAGAGAGCTCACAACTGACTTGTCCTTCGATATCGAGACCACATCCCAAACATTGTTTCGAACTATGGAGTCATAGTCCTCCACCATTGCATCAACCCAAACTAGTTATTGCACTGATTCATGAAAGGAAGATGGATCTATCACAATACATGCACCCATATGTTCCATGTATCTAGTGTACCTCTCTGCTGACCTCCTCTGTCTGCACTAAGAAGAGGGTGCTCCCACATTCTCTCGTGCATCATCCAACAATCTTCTAACCTCTCTAGTGTGCTTTCTTCCCTCTCTGGAATACTCTTCCTAAGTGGATGTCTCCACTCTTTGAACCTCTTCATTTGGCTGCTCCATATCAATTTGAAGACCCTAAACCTTAGGAGCTAAAATCTCCTCATCTACATGTAGCTCAAGCTCCCTCTCAAGGGATACTCACATGGCCTTCTCCTCATCAAACCTGATATCCCTGGAAACCATTATCATCTATCTGGTCAGAATGTACACTTGTTAGTTGTGGGGTGTATCAATGTACCCCACAAATATACCTAACTCTGTTGTTGGCTCAAGCTGCTTCTGTGCATCTTTGGTCACATGGAAATAAACCGATGACCTAAAAATCCTGAAGTGACCAATCTCTGGCCTCTTACCGAAATAAGCCTCCTCTGGTGTCTTCATCTCAAGTATCTAATGTGGGTTACGGTTCTAAACATAAACCACCATGTTGCATGCCTTAGCCCACAACTGTAGTGGTATGCCCTGATCATGCAACATTGCCCTTTCTGCCCCTACCATGCTCCTATTCTTTCTCTTGACAACCGTATTCTGTTGAGGGCTATGGGGTGTCTCGTTTAATCCCTTCCGTTTCATAGAAGTTATTAAACTCATTGGAGACATACTCATCACCATTATCACTTTGTAGTGCTTTAACCTTCTTGCCAGACTTTTTCTATACCAATGCCTTGAACTCACAAAACTTTGTGAAATTTTGATCCTTTTTCTGCATAAAAAGTACCTAGCATCTATGAGAATAGTCATCAACAAATATAACATAATACCTGTTTTTGGCCATGGATTATATCGAGAATGGTCCACACACATTTGAATGGATTCTCTCCAAAATAGACTCTGCTTGACTGTCTCTATCTCCAAAGGAATACTTGGTGTATTTTCCCAAAGTAAAAGCCTTGCATGTATCAACTTACTCAAGCGTACCTTTGGGAATAAAAGTAGATATTTCTTGCAATATCTTCAAAGCCCCATGATGCAAGTGGCCCAATTTCTTGTGCCACAACTCGCCGACACCTCAGCTCAACATATTTTATGCCTTTGAGTTCAAAACAACACAATCATCTACCTCTATCTTATAGAGATTCTGAACTCAAATCCCTATCTTCTTTACTTGACCCGTGGCTATGTGTCGAAGGAATGCCTTTCCTTTTGAAAATATCACATCATAGCATCTATCATCAAGCATGGAAATGGATACCAATTTCTTTGTCATTCCGAGTACATGCATAGCATTATTCAAGGTGAGTAGAGTCGTATACTCCCTATGAAAAGTAATAGTGCCCACACCAATAACACTATACTCACCTTCATCACCCATCTCAATATGCATCTTGACATCTTTCTCCTCCAGTTCACTGAATAACTCTTTGTCGTGAATCATGTGGAATGCAGCTCCACTATCTAAGTACCAGACACTTCCCATCATTAAAGACACCATGCATGCAAGAGGGAAAAATCCAATTCGAATTGGAAGGCCAAAGCCTCACCTGCCGCTCCTCCTGAGGACTTCTCCTTCGACTTATTCAATGAACAATTTGTAGCAAAGTGACCCATCTTGTGACAATGAAATCATTTAACTTTTGTCATGTCATTCCTCTTACCTCCATGATAAGAATCTGATTTGGAACGAGAAATTTTACCTTTGCCCTTCCTCTCCTTAATCACTAAGGCACAAACCTCTTCATCATCAATATTTGAAGAAGAGCCATCCCTGGTGTTCCTCCTGATCTCATCCTGCATCAAATCCAACCATAGTCATTCCCAATCTGGCATCTTCTCCTGACCATTGACAGAGTCTTAATAACTATGCCAACTCTTTAGGAGTATAAAAAGAGAAAGGCTCACCATATCCTCCTTGAAAACCATGATTCCAACACTTCCAAGTTCATCCAGAGGGTCAAGTACTTTGGAATCATCTCGCCTTTCTCCATCTTAATTTTACAAAGTTTATCCTTTTGTGCCAACTTCCTTTTATCACTGGTATTCTGATACAACTCCATCAATGTTTTCCACATTGCATTCGGGGTTTCGTTTCCATGGAGACCTGAGACAATATGATCTCGAAATCCCTCAAGGATTATTCACCTTGCCTTCACTGCACACTTCTTCCACTCGACCAAGTTCTATGCATCCGTAGTTGCTGACTTGGGGACTTCTTGATCAATGAATTCCTTCAAGCCATTATCTTCTAGCACAACCTCCATTCTATCCCTCTATGCTATAAGAGTCAAAGTTCCTTCCAAGGCATACTCAAGCCTCAATGCATGGAACATAATCTGTTGATCCTGAAGTAAGTATGAAAATTTGACTTTCACTTGTAACCTAGAAACTCAAACTTCATAATCTCCTCTAGAGAGATGATTTTAAATTAGCGATGTCTCCCTCATCCGAACTCCTATTCGACCGATATTTTTTTTTTTAATTTGGGTATCTTTTCCCAAGGAATCCAGATAAGCAATTTGTTTCTAAAAAATTTGCACAAAAATTCTCAGATGTTCCCTACAAACTCTTAGCCCAAAAGACAATCTTGCTCTGATACCATGTAAAAAATCTTGTAGATTCACAAGCTAATGCAATTTGCTAAAGCAAGAGACAATAATTTACTTCTACTCTTTATAGAGGAAGCCCATAAACATCGAGAAAACAATAATCAATAGAGGAAGAGAATCAAAGGCACATAACAAAATAAATATTTGGGGAAAGCAACAAATTAAAACCCCACTATCTGTTTTGTATTAATCTTGAAAATCAAGATTAAATTACAATGCTTGCTCTGTTAAGAACAATACCAGCACTCAACAAATTCAATCTCCAACTCATAACCAAGATCAAGGCCAAATCTTAACCAATTCGGAAGCTCTCCAAGTCTCTATTCCATTGTGTAATTCCTATGAAGGATACCTTGTATTTAAAGGGAAATAAAGCCTCTAAAAACTGTGTAATCCCTTAAGGATCAGTTCTTGATTGCATGCACTATTAGTGAAACTCAAAATAATCTAAAACAAATAGTACATTGTCCCTGCACTCTAGTCTCAACTGGGTCTTTCTCAGAATGACATGCATGAGTTTATGATGAGTAAATATTCAGCTAAGCATTAGTGGATTTCATTAGAGTCGCCACTGAATGTTAACTCACTATTAGTTCTCTCAATCAGTTTGAGAACTAATTTAACTGAACTGACTCATGAAACCAAGTCTTCTATTTGACAACTTACAATTAACTCACACTGGACTCCTACAAAGTAGGGAGAACATATACATGGCTTCCAAAATACTTCCAACTCGAATTTCCTAAGGTAAGTAAGTTTAATAAACTAAATTTAACTATTTTAATTTGCTATGAGAATAGAATTCGAATTTAATTCAAGGACAAATTAAGCTAGAATTTCTTGTTGCCATTTCTCAACACTCGCTCTCAACAAAAAAGGGATTATCAACTACCCCGATCCTATCTCTGTGAAACTCAAATTTACATCTTGACAATGTCTTTGTCAAGATATCAACATCTTGCTCCTTCATGGGAATGTAATCTAAAAACATGATCTGCCTCAATACACAATCTATGAGATGATGATACTATATATTAATATTCTTGGACTGATCGTGAAAGACTGGATTTTCAGAGAGTTTGATACAACTTTGATTATCACAATAAATCACTGTTAGATCCATCTGTTGACCAAACAAGCCAACCAGGATCTTCCTCATTGAGGTAGCCTCACATGTTTCCTAACTTGCAACCATGTACTTTGCCTCTGCTGAACTGAGTGCAACTGATATTTATTTCCTGTTTTACTAAGAAACTATTGTTGACCCAATAATAAATATCCCTCCTGATGTGCTTTTCCTATTAGATGGACTCCCTGCCCAATTTGTATCGATGAAGCCTTGAGATTCAATCCCTTTGTCCATCTGTACCATAATCCAAACTGAGTAGTGCCTCTAAGGTATCTTAACACATGCTTTGTCGCCTTAAAAAATAGCTTGGTAGGCCTAACCATCACTTGACTAAGTTGGTTAACTGCATAGTGATATATGGTCATGTGGGGCAACTGCTTCATTAATTTCTACAAGATGATTATGAATACATGATGTGTTCTTTGTCAATACAAGGAAGAAATCCCTTAACTAGAATGGCATGTCTCTCCACAAGATTCTCTTCTATAAGAACTGTCACTCATAAAAGTATCTCCTTCAGCGTGAAAAAATAACAAACTCTCACATGAAGTGGCACACAAGGATCCTCCAGTAAAATGGAAAGCAAGGATATCAACATCAAATCAACATCTTAGAAAAATCAAATGAATACAACAATGCATCTTATACCTCCAATTCTGGGAATGACTTGAAAATCAACTACTCAAATGAATGAACTTCCTGCACCATCACGTTCCTTGAAAAAAAAATGTGAAATATGACTGTAAACTCGACCCCTTTCTTAATCAGTCAAATCTGGTCTCCCTAGGAATCTCAAATATTCTTTAAAGATTCTCTTATATGTGTTGGGTTGTGTTATATTATTTCCACGACTAGCCGGCCGCTTCATTGCGCCGATTGTGTAGCGAGAGGAGTCATAGGGGGTTTGAGGGTTGTAGGTAACCTCACTCTATGGGGTCTGGGGCAAGGCCCCAGAAAATTTTGGTTTTGGACCCTATATTAGGTTGGGCGGAACTACCTATGATTTTGTGCATGTTTTTCGCACATGGTTTTTGGATGCGATGGTTTTCGGTCCATGGTTTTGGACACGATGGTTTTCGGTCCATGCTATTAGATGCTTCAGCATGTATAAATATGTATTGTAACATTGAAAGGAACATAATGAAAAATCAAGCTGGTAGTCCTAGTTTTGGGATCTAGGGGAAAATCTTTGTGTATATGTATTTTATGTGTTATGCTCTCACATTCTTTATTTTT
>APFE030708311.1:0-10407 GCA_000404065.3 Pinus taeda
TAGTTAACTCCACCATTACTTGTATAAGATGGGGCGGCATCAAAGACTTAGGGGACGTCTAGAATATTGTGTATTTTTACTTTCTGTTTTATAAACTACACTATTGGTCATACTCAGACTATCGAGTCTCTTTGAGACTTAGTTTTGCTGTATTATTGTTGATGCTTTAATATAATACATTCGGTGTTAATTTCCTCCTGCATCTGAAGTAAGTTACAGTGGTGCCATTGAGAGCTAAG
The DNA here is from genome assembly GCA_000404065.3 of Pinus taeda. Lineage (NCBI taxonomy): Eukaryota > Viridiplantae > Streptophyta > Pinopsida > Pinales > Pinaceae > Pinus > Pinus taeda. The sequence goes on from APFE030708311.1 coordinate 240, forward strand.
GGCCCAGCTCCAATAGACACTGGCTGATTGTATCATTACAGTTTGGCTTTGTATGGTTTGTTTACTATTCTCTATAATTCGATATACGTACATACTGTTTCATACTTGGTTATCAGTAGTTTTCCTTTTGTAAATATTTGTAACGAGTTTGTAGCATATTTCCATAATTGATCACATAACAAGTTGTTCACTTTTGTTACAGACTTTATAGGAGGAATGTTTCGGTTGCATATGGTTGAAGTAATGGGTTGTTGGTAATCGTTTCAGATTGTGTTTATATATGATTGACGTTTCCTGTTTATGGTGATTTGCTGTTCCATTTGGTTAAATGTCTACTTGTACAAAAGATTGCCTTTATTTGTAAGTTGGTGCCAAGAATTGAGAGTGTTGAAGTCGCGAGATCTAGTTTCTTTACTGTTGTTCCTTTTTATTGCTATTCCATTTAAGAGTTGTCGTTCCATTTCTGAATTGTTGTTCCTTTTTACTTGCATTCCTTGATATTGTGTGGGAGGAGGATCAAGGCTGTTGTGAGACACAGTAGATGCTATTATGCTCCCAGATCCATGATCCATACTCTAGTTTCTTTTCCTTTATCAGTTTCTAAAGGGATGGGTTATTGCTTCTATACCCTTGACTGAAAAAGTTGCCAGGTGTGAATTCTTTATGCAGAAGTAATTTAGCATAGCTTAGCATCCATTTACTCTTGTATTCCTTAGATCTATACTACGAAGCATTACTCTGACAAATCGCCTCAAATTGAGATACCCTTCGCAATAACAAAAACGTTCCCAGATTGACTTGTAATGTGAGATAACTAGAGGTGAAAAAGGCCCTTGTTATAGCTCTACAAGATTAATCCCTTGAAATTTCAAAATACGGCTTATAGCCTAAAGGGCACGTGAGAAACTACTTACTCCGTAGAAAACCGCTCCATCATTTCTGCATGTTTCTTTTTCCCATGATATGATCTCCATCATCCATCTCTTGACTTCATCTGTGCGATAAGATCTCAGTCGTTCATCACATGCGTTCACCCTGTTCACCCATGTAGCCACTTAATCTATGCGATAAGATCTCAGCCATTCATCGCTTTGTTACCTTGTTCGTCCATCTCTTCACTTAATCCCTCGCGATACGATCTCCACCGTTCATCTACTTTGTTAACCTTGTTCATCCATCCATTCATTTGCTTTATTACTATGTTCATCCATCCATTCACTTAAGCCTTCGCAATACGATCTCCATGGCTCATCCTATTCATTCACCCCGTTCATCCATTTATTCGCTTAAAGCCCTGCGATAAGATCTCCACCATCCATCTTTTGTTTGTTCATCGATGCAATGGTCCCTAGGTGCTACTCCGTCCCTATGTCCTCCTTTCACCAATTTCAGTCTTCGACTTCTTGTTCTGCTTGAAAACTGATTTAGCTTAGTTTCGTTGCTTGCACCTTCGGATAGTTTGATGCTCTTTACTTCTACAACTTAGATAACCACCTTAGGATTAGTGATTGTTTTAGAAATTCTTCTTAGCATGGTTGTTTAATTGCTTAGTTAGGTTATGGTGTGGTTTATCATTACATGCTTTTTTCTTCAATACTGCAGTAGAAGTAGCTCTCCCATAAGATAGATTTTCTCTTCTTCCATAAAAGAGTTAAGCTTCTTCTGACCCTATAGAAGTTTAGCTCAGAACCCTTGGGGTCTCTTGCTAGATGAGCAGTGACAACAGGTAGTACCTTCACTTTTACTTGTGCATATAGCACTATCACCTCCAAGTTTGTATGAACGCCAGGTTGATGAATAAAGATGGTAGCCCTGGGAGTTGCAGCATTCTTGTTGTAGTACCTAGGCTCATCAAATGCAAGAAAAGTGGTTTTCTCATGCTACATGTCACGCAATAAGGCTAATTGGGTGAAATTTCAGAATTCTTCTTACTACCTTGAGGGCACGCGAGAAACTACTTACCGCCTTAGAAACTTGCTCCATCAGTTCTGCACATTTCTATTTCCCACAATACGATCTCCGCCATCCATCGCTTGAATTCATCCATGTGATAAGATCTTAGTCGGCCATCATTGTGTTAATCTCATCTGTCCATCCACTCACTTAATCCCTCGCAATACAATATCCATTGTTCATCTTCTTTGTTACCTTATTCGTCCACCCATTCACTTAATTCCTCATGATACGATCTCGACTATTCATCTTGTTCATTAACCCCATTCATCCATTTATTCGCTTAAGCCCCGTGATAAGATCTCCACTATCCATATTTTGTTCATTGATCAATCCAAGGGTCCCTATGCGCTACTACGTCCTTATGTCCTCCTTTCACCAATTTCGATCTCCAACTGCTTTCTCCACTTGAAACCCAATTTAGCCTAAGTTTCTTTTCTACACCATAGTATAGTTTAATGCTCTTTTCTTTTGTAACTTAGATAGAAACATTAGGTTAGTTATTCATTTAGAAATTTTTCTTAGCATAACTATTTAATTGGTCAATTAGTGTATGGTGTGTTTTATCATTATATGTTGTTTTCTTCAATACTACAGTAGAAGTCGCTCTCCCTTAGTATAGATTTTCTCTTCTTCCATCAAAGATTTAAGCTTCTTCTGACCCTATAAAATTCTGGCTTGGAACCCCTGGGGTCTCTTTCCAGATGAGCAGTGACAACATGCAGTACCTTCACTTTTACTTATACATATAGCACTATCACCTAAAAGTTTGTACAAACCCTGGGTTAAAAAGTAAATCTAGTAGCCCTAGAGGTTGCAACATTCTTGTTGCAATACCTAGGCTCATTAATCATCCATCAGGATGTCTTCAATATCTTCCTCCTCTAGTTCTAAGTTTATGGCCCTACCTTTCTCCTTGGTGGTGGGTTTTGGTGGGTTTCTCTTTAGCGACGCATGCACCGATATGGCAAGCTCCTTTCCCTTTTTATCCTTCACGGTCTCTTTAGTTGGGGTCAGCTTTGGTCTCAACATTCTCAGTGATTTAGAGACTTCAGCGAGCACCTCGATGACCTCTGGATAAGCTACTTCTACCTCTATTTCCATTTCCCATGCCGACTCCTCTACTAATTCTTCAGTCTTTATAATTTATGTGGGTGCCGACATAACACTTTCTAGCAGTGCTCATGACGTCTTTGGAAAGTTTTCAAATGCGGGATTCTCTTTGAAAGCCTCAAATAATTCTCAGTTCATGGTTGCCTGAGAGCTCAACATCTCCATTCTCAAAATGACAAGTGTTTTTTGCTGGACATCCACTTGTAAGGTATAGGGTATTTTGAATTGAAATCTTACTATTCATCCCAAATGCGATTCATTAATGACAGATTGGCAGCATATTTTCTAGGATTTGAGCCATAAATTTTGTCTTAAATGCCTTCCGCCCACTTCATTTGGTTGCATTTCAACCGTTAAAGAATGAATAGTGACCTTAACAGTCACTTTCCAGCCGACCTATGCAATTTCTCCCTAGGTAGCGTAGACCCCTTTGTTCTGCTGTGAATCCTATGACACTTCCTTACTTTGCACAATCCTCCAATCGTGCATCTCTATAACCCTAGAAGTGTAGTTTATAGTCCCATGCCTCCTTTTAGCTACCTGGAGTGCTAAGATTGTGTTATCTTCATCTATTCACATGGTTGGACCACCAGTGTATGGCTTCAGCCAACTACCATTCACCTTTCCAGGGAAGGGATCTCCATTCAATTTGACTAGCTCTAGCACTCCTCCATCAGTAATCTCCTTAATGACATAAGGCCCTAACCAGTGCATTCGGAATTTCCCTAGAAATTTATTAAAATTTCTATTATATAAAAAAACCATGTTATTTACCTTAAAAGTGTGCAGCTTAATGTGCCGATAATGCCATGCTTTTTCGCACAGCTTTTGGACGTGTTGGTGAAATCCAGCCAGAAATCTCTCTTCCTCAAGTTCATCCAATTGTGCAAGTCTTTCCTCTAGGGCTTTGTGATCATTCATACCTATGAACACTGCTATGTGCAGACTAGGCACAATATATTCCATAGGAACGACCGCTTCAACACCATAGACAAGCCTAAAGGGGGTTTTCCCAGTCAACTTCTTGCATGTCGTTTGATAAGCCCATAGTACTGTACGTATGGGTAGGTCCCAATCACTTCATTAAGGATTGAAAACCTTTGTTAGCACATTTTTGAGCACTTTATTGAATGCTTCCACCATCCCATTAGCTTGTGGGTGATAAGGTGTGCTCTTCTAATGGTATATCTGAAATTCCTATGTTAGCGCACTGATCGTCTCATTCATAAAGTGCATACCGTGATCACTCATCAGGACCTTTGGATAGCCAAATCACATTGGTACATGCTTAGAGAGGAACATCGCAATAGCCACTTGTGTGCAATCCTTCACAGGCTATGCATATGCCCAACGAGTCAAATACTCCATTGTAGTGATAATGTACCTCACTCCCATATTTCCTTGGGGTTGAATGGGTTCCACAGAATCTATCACCCATTTCTCAAAGGGTTGCAATGTTATCTGTGGATTCAAAGGCATCTCATCCCTCCATGATGGCCTTCCAGCCCTTTGACACACATCACATGCTTTACAATACGCTTTTCAGTCATGATGGAGGGTTGGTCACCACAACCCTGCACATAGAATCTTCTGTGCAGTTTCTCTCCGTGCATAATGTCCTCCTGCGACACCCCCATGAGCATCCCCAAGGATTCTGCTTCTTTCAAACTTAGGTACATATCATTTTAATATCTCATCAAACCCCATTTTGTATAGATGCCCAATAATGATAGAGAAATCTGCCGCGCACACCACTAATTCATTCTTCTGTTCGATAGTGTATCCTTCCAGGGTAGTTCTTGTCATGAGGAAGTGTATTATATCCTCAAAATGACCATCCGTGATGCACACTGCAAATAGCTACACGTCAGGCTATCCCTCTTCCAAATTAGTGGGCTCTTCCCCTATTTTGATGCGGGACAGATGGTCTGGTCCCACGTTCAGTCGTCTAGGCTTCACAATAACTTCGAAACCATATTCCTGGAACAGTAACAATCATATGCAGATTCTCCCCCACAACACATGCTTATTGACCATGTACATCAGTGTCGAGTGATCTATGTACATCTTAAAATGGCCTCCAAAAAAGTAGTCTCTAAACTTCTGGAGCTCATATACCATGGAAAACCCTTTCCACTCGGTAGTGGAATAGTTCTTTTCTACCTTGGATAACCTTTTTCTTGCAAATGCGACAGGATGGTCCAAGTCTTGTCCACCGATTTGTGTCAATACTAGTCCCAATGCTATGCATGATGCATCGACATGTACATGAAACTCCTTCTTCCAATCCAAGAAGACTGGGATTGGCACAGTGAGCATCTTTTCTTTCAATACATCTAGGCTCTTCTTACAATCCTCCTTCTAGCAGAATGTCACATCCTTCTTCAACAACTTTTCCATAAGCGTGATGATCTGGGCATAGCCTTTGATAAACTTTCTATAGTATCCCGTATGTCCCAAAGTAGAGCGCAACTGTTTCACACTCCTCGATGCTTCCAAGTTTAGTATCACCGCGATCTTCATGGGATCTACCATAAGTCCTTGTTTGCAAACCACATCACCTAGGAGGGTCCCGAATGGAACACAAAACATAAATCTCTTCAGATTGAGCATGATTTGGTATCTTCGATAGGTATCCAACATCAATCGCAAGCTTTCTACATGGCGTTTCTCCAACCCAAACATGATCCAATCATCAAAGTATAATTCCAAGAACTGATGAATAAGCTCTTCGAACGCAGCAATGACTACGCATGAGAAAATCACAAGCACATTCTTCAACCCAAACGACATTACATTATACTAAAAAGAACCGCACTTAGTCGTGAAGGTTTTCTTACTCCTATCCTCCGGTGCGATTTTGATCTGCTGGTACCTCGAGAACCTATCAATGAAGGAATATGCTTGCTGGCCATGTACATAGTCAAACACTTCATCAGTGACAAGGGTCGAGAAAGGATCATGTATGCAAGCGTCATTGAGATTTCTGAGATCCACGCATATCTTTATTTCATCCTTTTGCTTCTTCTCTGTACCACCATAGGGCTTATCCAGTCAGATTCTTCCATATGCTCAATGATGTCGACCATGAGCATATTATCAAGCTCTAAGTGGACCTTTCACTTATACTTCAGATTGAGACAGTAATGTCTTTTCTTAACTGGCTTCGCATCAGGCTTCAACGTGATCATCATAATGTCTATATCCCCGATTATCCTTTTTAAATCCATAAACCTCGTAGGGAATGAATCTTGGTATTCACAGAGAAATTAAATGACCTTATCCACTATTGTGTTGTCCCAGTAATCTCCAATCTTCACAAATTTGGGCTCTACTTCCATACCAATGTTCACTTGTTTCATTTTCAGCGGCACGGTTATATCCAGATTCTCAACCTGCAATCCTTCAACCTCGCGGTGAATTTCTGTTTCAGGGATGTTAATATTTCATGGATCCTCATCCTCTTCTTCAATAGTTATGTTATAACACTCTAGCGCGTGACTCAATGGAGTAGCCCACTCAGGCTGAATCAAGTCTAAAGGATCCTACGATATCCTAAAGATTGTTGCTTTCACCTCTTGTAGCGCCTCATCAATAATGTCAAGCCCATCTTCAAAACTGAATGTCATTATGAATCCTTTGTGTATAATATTTCATTCACATGTACCATGGAAGAGCTCTATTTACACATACCAGTTCATCAGAATGATATCCAGTGTGTGACAGAACAAGTGCACCCATTCAGGTTGGGGTTTCTCTCCATAAGCCTGGGCCTATTTGGCCAAGTGCATGTGTGAATCATCCTACCCATCGTACTTTTTTGTCATTCACATATTTGGCTTCCCAAAGTGAGTTCTCATCATTCTCCTACATTTGTGCCAATCATCAAATCTTCCCTTGTGCATACCCCACCAACATGTGGGCGTAGCACACAGTGCCCAGTCCAACAACTGGAAGCGCTACTTTTGTGGTACTTTCCTCTCAAATGCATCTGGAAAAATATATACATTATTCAGACCATCATAAGTAGGCTGATTTCTTACCTTTTATGACACATAGTGTAGTGACCTGGTCATCGTGTTACAACTCAGCGTAGTCACCTCATGTAGTCGATTTTGCAATGCTCTAATTATTCATCAGAGTCCAAGGTACAAGAACTCTCGCGATCCCATTTAATTTCTCCCTCTATTGTTTGATTCACGTAGACTTGGTCTCACGTTGTTATCTTATAGATATAGTCTAGATCATCATCACTCTCATAATCGCGGACTAGTTCATTATAACACGAGCCTTTAGCAGGATCTAGGGGTACAATTACACGTAGCGATTTCTTCTCAAATATCATCTTTCGCTTCCTTAGGTTGATTACCCCGTTCATATTAGTAGCCCAATCAATTCTCAGGAGCGCATGATAGGGGTTGTTGTCATCCACAATTTCTATTGCTTCAAAGTCAGCCAGCACGCTCACACCTTCAGTATCTACAATCACCCCCTGTAGCCACCCCATGGGATGATCTTTTGTTGGTTCGCCATCCTTAGCTGAATCGACGACCATTGCAGTGTGGGTCTCGCCATTTGTTCCCAAGTATATTTAGGTTGGATATTCGCATCTGACCCCATGTTCAAGATAAACTGATCCATCTCATACTCCCCTATCTACGCAGTTAGTCTCATTTCCCATCTCGTTCTTGTTTTATGCTTGCCAATCTTTCGCACTATACGCAGCTCACTTGGAGCGTTTCCGGTGAATCTATTTATGAGCTCTTGTAACCCTTTCATGACCTTGATATTATGCAGTAGCTTCATGCAAGTCTCCACGAAAGTTGTAAGCATAGAAGGATCCATCTCTTGATCATGCTTATCCCTGCTTTATGAGGTGGAGGTCTCAGTGAAGCTCTTCTTTTCTTCCATGAAGGTTTCACATACGCACTCCAAAAATCGAACTCAGCCTCCTTCGGTGAAGCTTTACGAACCCATGTACTATCTTCTGGATGTTTCCCCTTGTCATCTCCTGTTGTGATTCTGATCTGAAGCACTATACTCATGCTTGGATCATCTTCGCACAGCTCAGACCTCATCATCTGTAGGTTCTGAGTCGGCGGAGGTGATAGTGCCCCTTTGTCACGTATCCTAGCTATTAGCATAGGACATTCTTCCATTTCATGATTAAACAGAGTGAAATAATTGCACAATGGATATGTTGGGTTAGTTAAATCGCAGGCGTCGTTTCCTGGTCCTCCGCAATTGTAGCAGATCAACTATCCTTGACCTCTGTTAGGTCCTCCTCTACCTCGGCCTTGTCCACGCGCATGAAATCCTATTCACGCCATCCCCACACTTTGTTTTGGGGACCGCATTTCTACTTGGACCCTATAGGCAGGTGTTCTATCCATCATCAATTCGTAACCTCTGCAGTTATGCTCATCATGCCCTGCCAACCTACAGAAGCTGCAGAATAGTTGTTGCGGTGTTTGTACAAATTTCTACAGCAGATGACAATTATTCGTGGCATGTTTTCCTGCTGCCCAACAGATAGTGCACCACAATACAGGCCCCATGCTCGTTCTTGCTTGAGCTTCTAGCCTCAAAGGCATTGGTCATCCTCCTAGAATATAATTTTCACATACTAGAAAATGGTATTTGTTATGCCCCTAACTCTTGCATTTCAGACACCATACCTCTTCGCACACCTCTAGTTGGACTGTTCTGTCCTGCTTCAAACTTTACATCTCAAGGAAAAGACTTTTCAACTGCACATGGATTTGTTGAACCCCCAGATTTGGATCTTGCATCGAAGTTTGATGCAATCTCATTACAATCTCCAAGGCCTCCACCTGAGGCATTATCTTTTGTTGTGACAGTGCAACCCTTAGGTGTGGTAGTAACGAAGCCAAAAACCACTCGCGATGCTATTCATCTTTTAAATTCATATTAGCTTTGTGGATCTTTCATTTCAACCTCTGATCTAATTCCCAAGGTGTCTTTCCTAGTTGCATTGCAATTTACTTGAACCCCACAATAGATCATGCTTTAGATTTAGGCCTACTGAATTCTTTGTTCAACATGGTCTCGATGTTCGCCACTCCAGCATTCAGGTTATCATTAGAGTACTTGATGTACCAAGCTAGCATGCGATCCTGTAGAGGAAAAAACCAGGGTAACTTTCTTCATGTTATCATCTGATACGACTTGAGCTTCCCATGCAACTTTTACAATGAATAAGAATTGGTTGGGGTCCTCATTCCCCAAGGATTTAAACAAAGGAAGCTTCACAGAATTTGCCATACTGAACTGCGGTGGAGGTGGAGGTGGTACTGGTGAAGTATGATGTGATGGTGGTGAAGTTGGAGGTGGTGTAGGTGGAGGTGGTATTCATGGGAATCCTTGTCTTATTAAATAAATAGCACTCCACGGAGAAACCTATGTTATTCCCTCTTCGTCACCTCGTGAAGGTGAAATCAATAGACTATATTCACAACCCTTTTTTTCCTTCATTTTTATAAGTTTTTCCACTTCGCGTAGCTCCAAACATTAAGGTAGTTGCATAACCCATTTTTCACACTATAACATTTTAATTTAGGTATTCAAATATTTCACTTAGTTACCTCATGGTCCTTTGAAAAAACGCCGCTCCACCTCGTTGTAATTGGCTAAGGTGTTGATCGTGAATTCAGGAAAAAATCCTCCTATGAGGTGATCAAGTGAATGATATACACTGCGAGCAATCTTATCCTCAGACACTTCCAACCTCTGTACTAGCTCCGAGGTCTACACAATAGGACCGTCAAGTTTTCACCTTCCTTGGCTACCTGCTAGCTTCATAATCTACTCATATAGCTCAACTGGAAAGGAGAAAAAAAAGATTTCGTGGATATTTGTATATAGGTATCTGTCCAACCAATATTCCTTTGTCAGTCATGGGTTTTTGTTCTCCTCAACTGTGAATTCATTGATTGATCTGGTTTTAAACAGGAACGCAACAAACTACAGAGATAACCATATACATAAATATGCAGTGGAAATAATACTTCATTTCATTAATGGAAAATACTAAAATATGCTTACAATCAGAAATGGAAATAAACTAGCTAGGGCGATGGTA
>APFE030708311.1:37315-53934 GCA_000404065.3 Pinus taeda
CAAATATATATATTATTATATATTCCAAAATATTTTGTGAGACTAATGGATGATAAAACAATAGGACAATCACAGGATCAATAGGATTAGCCATCAGTGAGGGAAATCTCATATTATCAAGCCAGAGCATCAACAAGTAGTTAAGTGAATCACTAAGAAAAAGAGAGATACATTTGAATCTACTAGTTCATCTACCAGCACAACCACAAATTTGGGTCCACATCCTACCTGCTCCCACTTCCATAGCAACAACATTTGCACAGCACATTCCACCAGAACTATTAATCTGTAGCAGTGAGAGATTTCTAGTTCATCTATAGTCTAAAAATGTCCTCTCTATTAGAGACAACATTTATTGTAAACAATTTGTAAATTTTGTATAAATACTTCTTCTTTTGAAGTATTAAGGGGGATTGTTGAACATTTATATTATTACATTGATATGAAAACCTTACGGTTTATTGTAACATTTTCAAGTCAGCAGACTGGACTGAGTAATAAAGGCATTACTTTACAATATTCATGTGTTGGGGAACTTTAGTGAAGTATCTTTCATCTGTCAAATTGTTATTTTCTTAAGTATTTCACAAACATACATGTGTTTCCAATTTGAATGAAATTATTGGAATTTTATTACATAATTTGTTTAAGTACACTCTGTCTTGAAGAGTTATTCATTTTTGTGTTTTCTTCTGATATCTAGAGTACATAATTCTTCATTGCTCCCTAGTTTTGACTACCTTCTTTTATTTCCATCATGATCTGGTTTGAGGAACCCTTAATTTCTCCTTGAACCTGATTGAATAACCACTTCACCATCTAGCCTAAACGATCTGAATTTACTCAGCTACCTTGCTCTATGAACACTATCTTTGGAACTTGATTTAGTCTTGTTTTCTTGATATTTGAACTCCATGCCCCGATGGTAAAAATACATCTATCTATCCATCTAAATCAGTGATTCCACCATCAAACCAAATCAAAAACCAACCCAATCAAGCTTAAATAAATAACTTAAAATCAATTAACTCAACAAAGTTAAAACATTAAGAGAGAGCCCTCTCTGAGCATTAGGAAGGCTAGATCTTGATCTCAAAAGTAGATTTGTAGTTACCTCTATTATTTCCTTCATGACAACGCTAGGGAAATTTTAGAGTGATAACATAATGGTGATCATACTCGGGACTTGAGTCCAGAATCTCTGGTTTCATAGACTAGCTTCTTTAGAAAGATTATACAATGATCAGATCTGATCTATGATGGTCGACAGTGATCAGACACACAACGACAAAAATCATCCACCTGGTGACTCCAGCTCCAAATTAATTTCACAATCAAAACTCCACTGGAGAAATGAACCTGAAAGAACAATATGGGAAGATTAGGCTTCTATCTTGGTTTGTTATCCAAGACATCATGTTCTTTCTCATTAACAAGGTTTTTCAATGTATATTGTATTTTAGAGAATATCTTAGATTATTTTTTGATTATTTTCCTTTGAGGATTGTAAATATGTATTCTCCTTATCCATTTGATCATATCTTTTCTAAATCTTCTGATGATCATTTTCCAATTGAGAAGCCTCAAACAATCCAGACTGATCTTAAAATTCATGTACATATTCATGTACCATGTAAAGTTCTAGATAGGTATAAGCCACTCATTTTACCTCCTACACTCCATGATTTTCCTGACAATTATTAAAAATATCTCCCTAAGTTTGATGGAGAGAATGATAACATCACTACCGAAAATGATATTGAAGGTTTTGAGAATTGTATGATCTTATTTGAGATTGATGAGATGATGTTAGAATCATAATTTTTGTTCTTTCTTTGCAAAGTACAGTAAAGAGTTGGTTCAAGAATCTACCTATTTCAAGCATCTCAAATTTCCAACAGTTTGCTGAATTTTTCCTTAATAGACAGATAATCGAAGTCAATATTTCTATGGTCATAGAAGAATATAATCAGCTAAAAAGATAGCCAAATGAGAAAAATACAACAATTTTCTGACAGATTTAATCAAGTTTATTATTCAATGCCAACAAATATAAGACCTCCTCCTCATTCAGTTGTCTTGCATTATCCAAAAGCATTTGATCTAGAAATAGGATTTTAGTTAAGAGAAAGAAACCCAACAACTCTTGAAAAGATGCAGAACATTACAGTAGATGTAGAAGTTCATTTATTGATTAAAAGGGAAAAGTTGGAAGCAGAAGCAGAGTTAAAGGAAATTGTAGAGTTAAAACTTGACAGTTTGGTAAGAAAAATATAGGAAATGATACAAACAATCACCATGCAAGATAATTTTTTTGTGCAAAATCACCATGAGCTAGTTATTTTAGAAAAATACAGGTTGATACCCATGCACAAATTCTTGCTAATTCCAACTACCATAGATCAGAAAATGGATCTACAAATCAATATGGGAAGAGGAACCTACTAATATAATGTGTATGTTTGATGACATTCCTTATTTTAATGATTTGCCTAAGTATGATCAGTATGATGATAATTGTGTTCCCTGATTTCAAGTTAACTTAACAGAGCAATCAGAAGCTAATTTTGGAAACAAGGAAATTTAGTTTCAGTAGCTTGAAAATGGTGTTTAGCTTATTCATGTCAGCTATGAAAGTGAGGAAGAAAGAGCAGAAAATTTGGAAATAAGTGAAGATTCTTTTCCTCTTTGTTTTGCTTAATTTCAGTTCATCAGAGAAAACTTTAAAGCAATAAAAAATCAATAGTCTTTTGGTATTTTTATTGATAACAATGTAGACAATGAAACTCTTGTTCAAGATTCTTCATTTTCACAACTACAGTTATCAAATTTCATTGAAACACCTGATCAAATGACAAAGTAAAGTTCTATACCACTATGTTTTGAATCGTTTCAGTTTTTAAAGGAAATGTGGTATAAAATCTCTAAAGAAAAGGATGAGCATCTTGTAGAAATATATGACGTTCCTTTCAAACCTATATGCAATAAGTTGCAGCAATCCTTCCAAGTTTTTCATGATCTAATAGCTGATAAGTTGGATAATGAATGAAATCAAAATTTTACTTCATTAACTAACCATGAGATTCAAGATCAAGATGACAAAGGTTTCATTAGTCAAACATTTCAATCAGTAGAAATATCATCACAAAGCTTGTCTGAAAACCTGCATGGGGATAAAGATAAAAATGACATTTATGGGCACCATCCAAAACAATTGTACAGTTGCTAAAATCAGTTGAACAATAGCGTATATATTTTGGAAGATTCTTTTCTAGAGGTTTTAGAGTCAACAAAGGAAATCAAGTAGTTCCTTATCCTATCATTTATTGACAAGGTTATATTAGGCTATAGAACTTGAGTTTTAATCACAAACAAGAACAAGCAGCAAAATCCACCAATGTATATGATGCTTGAATGGTTGCATTGATTGTTTCATTTTACCTAACCAACAGTTGGACAACTGATTAGAGTAAGTAGGTAGGATTTTCGTTTGATTAAATTTGGTTTTTTAGTAGCAAGTTTATTGCAGATTAGATTTCAGTACAACATGTCTCAGATTACAGTTTGCAGAAAAGGTTAAGATTTCGGTTCAAGATTTTTAGTCACAGATATTATATAACAAAGCAGCTGCAGGCTTGGGATTGGCCAAATGTATCAGGCCACTAGTTGACGGTGTTCTTGACATCGCATAAGGAGATGTCATCCCCAAGTGGAGCCACCATTAGATTCTTATAATAATAAGGATCGTGTTAAGTCTTGTAATATTGTACATACCTTTGTTTTTTTTGCAAATGTTTTCCCATATTAAAAAAATGAAAGGAGGGTCGGTCTTAAAAGAAAAATCAAAGGACTAAAAGAAAAGAATGAAAAAGAAAATAAAATATGAACCCCACCATAAAAAGATAAAAATAGATCATGAAAGTGTGCACATTCAAATTCCACTACTCTTCATTTAATTTTTGCAAATAATATTGTTATCAGCTTGTCAAAATGCCACAATCCATGATGGTCAAATAGTTTAAACTTGATTCATTTATTCTTTAAATCTGATGTTGATACATAAAGAATAAATACTAGCCAAACTATTTTATCTTGGCAGGTCAGTAGTTAGGCAGAGAATAATAATGAGATTATCAGTTTAATTTGAGCCATTGGACCTTATAAGATAGAATTAGATAGTTTTCTTATTAATAAAAAATAAGAGGGTCAGCAAGCTCAAACACACCCAATAAATGAAGAAAAAATGTTAGGGTAAATGATGGGTAGGCAAAAGCAGTATGCACAAGGTATGGAAAGGAGCTCTCAGTTTGTTTCTTATCATTAATATCTTACTAATTTCCACTTCCTAATACCGAAAATCCCTTCCCTCATCATTTTCCGTTATTCTAACATATTTCCCTCGTAAAATACCTTTTCCCCTTTACTAATTCCCCTTTTCATTTTTAAAACCCCCTTATCTAAGTTTATATAATTAACATGTATCGGGCCCCATTGAAAAATCCTCCCCGATATTAGTTTAAACACTAATTCCTAGTGATTTTATCATCCTGCTATCCCTAAAATCTCGCTATCCCATTTATCGAATACCCCTTTCATATTAATAGTTTTAAATTAAATTCAATCACCCGATGTCGCATATACATCTAACCCCTCCCGATTAAAAATCCTTTAGTCACACCTATCAGAACCCCCAAACTCTATTTACCATCTAATCTCCCCACTCAGATTCAACGATCAATAATCTATATCGCGTTCTCCATTGCCCGGTGTTTAACACTTAAAAAGCACACGATATGGGCAATTTTCCCCCACTCGCCTTTTCACTATGCGGTATCCCCACATTGTATCACGTCCCTCAGTAAAAAGCCATTTACCACTTCTGATCCACATGATAATACACCATACCACTCTTCCTTCAACTTCTCTTCCCATTCAAAACAACCTCCTGCTCCATGGTAGCCCCCTCAGAAGATCGACCTCCATCTGTCACCTCCTTCCTGAAAGCCTCCTCCGACTTCTACACTGTGTATCCCTGGAAGCCTTATTATTGGCTTCTTGGAGCCTGATCCAGGTTCAAAGTTAGGTATCCAAACAAATCCCAGTACTACTGGACCTGTCGGCAATAGTCTGCGGAGAGCAGACTGAGGTCTCACCCAAAGTAGTATGGGAGGGTGGTAGAACTAGGTTTCTACACCTTGGAGATGTCTAATGAGGTTGACTAGTCTGTAGTTTCTCCTTATAAGTAGGTGCTTCATGCACCTTCCCATCCTTGTGACCTGATACATTGCCTTCGCGAAGCCCTATCCAGTGGTTGTGCCACATTTTTCACTATTACCCAAGACATTGCTTATATTCCAATGTTAGTTAATTATCTTTGCCTACTTGAGTGCTTTGAGTTATACTTAACAACATAAACCATTCATACAGGTTCATGCAGTAAATAAATAGTATATTTGCAAGTTATATCAATCATACATTAACCTAAGAATAAAGATACAAAATTATAACCAAACTTCTCTTTACTGATTCTTTCCACGGTTCCAGACTCGACTCGCCTTGCGCACTCAGCTACAGGGGTCCGCACACTTAGCTGCGGACTACTAGGTCTCTGCGCACTCAGACGCAGAGCCTTCTCCTACACTATGGCCCAAATACACACTTTACACTTCGACTCAATCATTTAGACTTCCTTATCTTTATTTCTATCTATATGCCCTTTAAACTTAGAGCCTCACTCTATTTATACAATACCATGGTCCACGGACCATGGATAGATCTATCCAGCTGACATTACATTACAAAACTAGGGTGGAAAACCCTATGACTCTATCATACTTTCACGCCCCACGCCCGCAATTCGGGGAGCTATATAACAAGATTCTGTTAAAACTTGGGCTTTGAGCCCCAAAACATGCCTTGGGTGGATTCCATGCTCAACAAAGCCCGAGCACAAACATTGTGATTCACCGTCAAGTCACTCTATCAGAACAAGAATCTTTGCGCGAATTCCCTCCAACTATTCTTGAACTGTGCGGTGGTCAATAGTGCACTGAGTTGTTGCTTGTTGGATCTACTGGATACGCTATTTTGAGACTTCTATGTCCGAACTACTTCTCTACATCTGTGTCGGTATGCCCTGCATTTGTTTATAGTCCCACGCCTTTGTTTGGATCCTTAGAGTATGGAGACTATGCTTCTACCGGTTAGTCAAATAGTCAGGCCACCCATGTAGGGATTTAAGCGGCTGCCATTCACTTTGCCTGGGAAAGGTTGTCCATTTAGTTTGACTAGCTGTATTGCACCTCCATCTGTGACCTCCTTAACAACATATGGTCCTAGCCAATGCATTCTAAACTTTCATGGGAATGTTTCAAACTTACTATCATACAGTAGCACTAAATCATTTACTTTAAAGGTGCACAACTTAATATGGCAATCATGCCAGTCCTTATCATGCTACTTTTTCACCTGTTGATGAAAATTAGTGAGAAATCATTCCTCATTGAGTTCCTCCAACTCCACAAGTCTTTCTTCTAGGGCTTCGTGGTCCGTCATACCTGTGAGCACTACTATGTGCAGACTAGGGACAACATACTCCATTGGCATGATAGCTTCCACACCATAAACTAGATAGAAAGGTGTCTGTCCCATCAGTTTCATGCATGTTGTCCTATAATCCCATAGTACTACAGGTACACGCAGGTCCCAATCACTCAGCTACACATTGAATACTTTGGTTAGTGCAGTCTCCAGTATTTTGTTGAATGCTTCTATTGTCCCATTGGCTTGTGGGTGATACGGTGTGCTTTTCTAATGATACACCTGGAACTCCTCTATTAGCGCATTGATGGTTCCATTCAGGAGATGTGTACCATGATCACTCATTAAGATTTTCAGACAACCAAACCCAGCCAACATGTGTTCAAACTAAAACTTCGTAGTTGTGGTGGCCATGCATTCTTTGACCAGCTATGCTTCTACCCAACGAGTCAGGTACTCTGTCTTGGTGATAATGTATCATGCACCCCTTTTTCCCTGAGGTTTGATAGGTCCTACAAATTCAATTACCTATTTTTGAATGGATGCAGTGTCATTTATGGATTCAAAGGCATCTCCTCCCTCCACGATGGTTTTTTGGTCCTTTGACATATATCACAGGCCTTACAATGTGGTTTTGAATATTGATGAAGGGTTGGCCACCACAACCCTCTGTGGAGAATCTTTTGTGTGGTCGCTCGTCCTACATAGTTTCCTCCTATAGTGCCCCCATGTGCTTCCACGAGGATCTAACTTCGTTCAAATTCTGTTATGTACCTTCGCAGTATCTCATCATTTCCCATTTTGTATACGTGCCCCACAATGACAGAAAAATCCGTCGCACACACCACCAATTCCTTCTTCTGTTGGACGAAGTATTCCTTTGGTGCAGTCCCTGTTGTTAGAATGTGGATTATATCTTCAAAGTGTCCATTCGCCACACACACAGGAAAGAGCCACCTGAATATGCACCCCCCAATAGAGGCTTATTGACCAAGTATTTTAGCGCAGAATGGTCTCTATACATCTTAAAATGTCCTCCTAGCAAATAGTACCAGTATCTTTGGAGCACGTATACCATAGCCAACCCCTCACGCTCGGTTGTGGAATAGTTCTTTTCCACTTTGGACAACCTGGGACTTCTGAATGTGATAGGGTGATCCAATACTTCTCCACCTTCTTGTGTTAGCATTGCTCTAAGTGCTATGCATGATGGGTCAACATGGACATGGAACTCCACATCGCATTTTGGGAAGACCAGGATTGGGGTAGAGGCCAATTTCTCTTTTAGTACATCTAGGTTCTTCATGCAATCATCATTCCAGTAGAATGTGACATCCTTTTTCAACAGTTTCTCCATTGGCATGATGATCTAGGCATAGATTTTGATGAACTTTCTGTAGTGCCACGTATGTCCCAAGGTAGCACACAACTATTTGACACTTCATGATGCTTCTAAATTTGGAATTACTGCAATCTTTGTGAGGTCTACCATTAGTACCTGTTTGCAGACCACATGTCCAAATAGGTTCCCAAAGGGAATGAGCAACGTACACTTCTTAAGGTTCAACGTAATTTGGTGTCATCAGCAAGTATCGAACATCAAGCATAAGCTCGCTACATGGTGCTTAACCAATCCAAATATAGTCCAATCATCCAGATAGACGTCTAGGAATTTTTGGATATACTCTTTCAATGATGCAACAACTATGTGTGAAAAGATGGCCTGTGCATTTTTTAACCCCAACAACATAATGGTTTATTGAAAACAACCCTACTCAGTCGTGAAGGTGGTCTTGCTCCTATCTTCCAGTAGGATTTTGTTCTGGTGGTACCCTAAGAACCCAACAGTAAATGAGTAGGCTTCTTTCCCACTGACATTTTCCAATACTTCATCTATGAACGAGGTCAGGAATGGGTCGTGCACATAGGCGTCATTCAATTTCCTAAGCTCCATGTATATTCTTATCTCACCCTTCCCCTTCTTCTCCTATACTACCATAGGGCTTACCCAATCAGATTCTTCAACTAGCTCAATGATTTTGGCTACAAGCATTTTGTCTATTTCTACGTGGACCTTTCCCTTGTATTTTGGATTCAAGTGGTAAGGCCTCTATTTAACCCACTTCATGTTAGGTTTTAGGGTGATCTTCATCATCCGTAAATCACCAATAATCCCCTTTAAGTCCATCATCTTGGTTCGGAATAAGTCTTGGGACTCGCGGAGTAACTCAATGACCTTATCCACCGTGGCATCATCCCAGTAGTCGCCGAGTATTGCATACTTCAGTTCCGCCTCTGTACCAATGTTTACCTACTTTGTTTTAAACGACGTGGTAATGTCAGGGTCTTCAATCAATGACCCTTGAACCATGCGATATCCTTCATTTTCTGGAATGTTAACTTTGCGTGGATCTTTGTCATCTTCCTCAATGTTTACATTGTAACAGTCCAGCGCTCAGCTCAGCTGGGTTTCCCATTCAGACTGAAGCACTTCCATTGGCTCCTGGGGTACTTTAAAGGTAGTTGATTTTACTGCTTGTAGCGCATCGTCAATAGTATCCCACCAATGATCCTCAAATGTGAAGGTTGACAGGAATCCTTCATGCAAGATATCCTATTCGTTTGTGCCATGGTGGAGCTCCATTTCTATATATCAATTCATGGGTATAAGATCCAGGGTATGATAGAACATGTGCACCCACTTAGGTTGGGGCTCTTCCCCATAGACCTCTTTCCATTTCGCGAGGTGTGCTCGTGGATCATCCCGTCAGTCATACTTGTCTTTTAACCTCATCTAAGGCTTCCCAAATCGTAGGTGCATCATTCTTCTATATTCCCGCCAGACCTCAAAACTCTACTGGTGCATACCCCACCACCTTGTAGGAGTAGTGAACAGTACCAATTTCAAAGCGTCAAAACATTGTTGTTCTGACACTTCATTTTCAAATTTGTTCAGGAACTCCTCTACCTCTCTTAACCCATCATACGTAGGTAGGTCTCTTGTCTCTATTGCTACAAAGCGCAGTGACATTATCATCATGTTATAGTTGAGCGTGGTTACCTCGTGTAACTAGTTTTGCCGCCGTTTTATCTCTTCGTCAGAATCTGTTGTGCATGAGATTTCGAGCTCCCACGATATTTGGCCATTCGAAGTGGGATTTACCTAGTCTCGCTCCCGTGGAGTTATCTTATAGATACAGTCCAAACCATCGTCGTTGTCATTGTCACACACTGGTTCTATGTAGCATGATCCTTCTGTAGGGTCTAAAGGTACCACTACGCGCAGTGACATTTTCTCGAAACTCATCTTCTGTTTCTTTAGATTTATCACCCCATTCATGTCACTGGCACAATCTATTCCTAGTAACATGAATAGGGATTGTTGTCATCAACAATCTCTATCACTTCAAAGTCTACTACTGTGATCTCTCCTTCGATATCTACTATGATTCCTTGCAATCTCCCCATAGGCAGTATCTTTTGATGGTTTGCCATTCGTAGTTGCATAGGAGACCATTGTAGCATAGGCCTGCCCTTGCATTCCCATGTCTGCTTCGGCAAGACATTCACATCCGATCCTAGATCTAGAATCACTTAATCCATCTCATTTTCCATAATCTACGTGGCCAATCTCATCTCCCTTCCTGTTTGTGTTGTGTGCTTCCTCAGCTTTCGGACTATGCATGGTTCTCCTGGCGTGGTCCTAGCACATCTAGCTACGAGTTCTTGCAGCCCCTTTCAGAGCCTTGCTATCACGCAGCAGCTTCATGCATGTCTCTAAGAATGTAGTGAGCATTGATGGGTCCATTTCTGGTTCCAGTCTATCTTTACTTCTTGAAGTGGGGTCATCTGCCAAGCACCTCTTAGCTTACATGAATGTCTCTTTAGTGCGCTCCAAATCAAATTCAAGTTCCTTCATCAGAGCCTTTTTACCTAGATACTTTCTTCAGGATGCTTGCCCTTGTCATCCCCCATCGTAATAATGCTTCGGAGCACAATATTTACATTATGTTCTTCCTCACATGACTCAGACCTCATCATTTACAGGTTCTGTGTCGGGGGAGGTTGGAGTGCTCCTTTATCGTGCAGCCTTGCTATCAGTGTTGGACATTCCTCTGTCTCATGATCGAATAATGTACAATATAAGCACAATGGTCGTGTTCGATTCATACAATGGCAGGCATAATGTCCTGGCCCTCCGCAATTGTAACATATCAGTTGGTCGTGACCTCTTCCTATTCCCATTCCTCCTCGGCCTCGTCTACGTCCCTGAAATCTGGTGCGTGCCATTCCTGTGTTTTAATCAAGGGCACATGTTTTAGCCTGAACTCTATATGTAGGAGTCTAATCCAACATTAGTTCATAACTGCTATAGGTGTTCTCATCATGTCCCACGAACCTGCAAAAATTAGAGAACAACTCCTGGGAAGTCTATGTATACTTCTGTAATAGATGATAGTTATCTGTAGCATGCTTCCTTCCTATCTGACAAATTTTACACCACAATGTAGGTGTTGCACTTGGCCCTACTTTTGTTTCTAGTCTCAATGGCATTGGTTATCCTCCCGCAAGGTAATTCACGAACATTGGTAAGTGGTCCTTGTCATGCCCCTAGCCCTTGCATTTTATGCACCATACTTCATCACGCACTTCTAGACAAGCCATCCTATCCTTTTTCAAACTCTGCATCTCAAGGCACAAGTTTTTCAACTATGCGTGAATTTGTTGGACTCCTAGGTTTGGATCTTGTATCAGAGTCTCGTGCAATCTCATCGCGACCTCCAAAGCTTCAGCCTAAGTTTTTAGCCTTTGTGGCGACAACGCATTCCACAAATGTGGTGTTAATGATGCTACAAACCATTCGCAATGTTGCCCATCTATTAGTTTCATGTTCACTTCATGAATTGTGCGCTTCAATATTTGATCTAGCTCCCACGGGGTTTCGCCTGGTAGCATTATGATTTCCTCGAATCCAATGATTGACTATGCCTCTGATTTTAATCTACTAAATTCCTTGTTTAGCGCATCTTGGATATATGCTATCCCCACATTCGGATTGTCATTGGAATGCTTAATGTACCAAGTTAGTGTGCCGTCGTGTAGAGCGTTGACCAACATTTCCTTCTTTATATTGTCATCCATGACATGTTTTGCTTCCCGTAACACTTTTACCACGAACCAAAATTGGTCTAGATCTTCATTCCCTACTCCCTTGAACACTGGTAGCTTTATCGCACTAGGCATACTACTTCAGGGTGGTGGCAGAGGTGTTATGGGTGAAGTAAGCGGTGAAGATGGTGAAAATGGTGGTGGTGTGGGTGGGAGTGGTATGCGCAAAATTCTCTACTTTATCAGATTGATCGCACTTCTTAGTGAAACCTTTACAAGTTCTTCTTTGCCTCCACGTGGAGGCGAAATCAAGGGGCTAGTTTCTAGTTATGTGCTACCTTTGTTTCCATAGATCCTCCCACTCTGCGTAGCCCCAAACATCAATCTATTCACATAACTCAATTTTCACACAATAAATTTTTAATCCAGGTGTTCAAAGATTTAACGTATTTACCTCGCGGTCCCTTGAGGAAGTGTCATTCTTCATTGATATAGTTGACTGAAGGATCTACCATGAATTCGGTGATGAATCATCCGGTGATTCGATCTAGCAAGTGATCTACAGCGCACGCGATCCTATCTTCTGATGCTTCTAGTTTGCACACCAACTCTGGAGTCCACACAATAGGTTTGTAGAGTTTACACCTTCCTTGGCTATCTGCTAGCTTTGTGATCCACTCGTACAACTCAGTGGGGAAGGATGCAAAATTTTTTTTGTGGATCTCTGTGTACAAGTAGCAATCTAACCACTCTTCCTTTGATAATTGTGGATCCTTGTTTTCCTATGATGCAAACTCATGAATCTTTCTTTCCAACCACTCCTCAATTCCTTTCTTTATATGTTTCAAGTGGTACGACATTAGACATCTTTATGCAAATTCCAGTCCTAGCAGCAGAACCATTTGTTGGATTGTTGAGGCCTTACCCAGGTTCAAAGTTACTTAGCCAAACAAATATCGGTACTACTTCTTATAGATCCATTTAGGCATTTCACTCCCATCTTATAGATCAATGCTTTAGGGTCGATCAAACCCTAATTTAGTTGTTACATGTCCTAAAGAAATCAACCATCAGAATGCCTAGCTCTTGAAGAAGTTCTATGACTGAAATCATCCAAAAATTAACTCTAAGAGGATTAGCATAGGTAGATACACTACTAGGGTGTAGTGTAGTGCAACATAGTACACTACCAGGGTGCACTGCAATGCAGCCCAGTACATAACCAGCGTGTGCTGGGCGAATTTGAGCGAAATCTGCATTGTGGTTTGGAATATTCTTATCCGTAGGATGCCAATAGAAGTTTCTTAAGGCTATCCGCTCCTTTGGGTTCAAAATTGGATGAGGGAGGGAGTTAAGGAACATCAATACTTTTATCCCTTCCTCCGTGGAACTAAATCCTAAGTCTGGGAGGGCATTCATTATCACCATTTATGGCATAACTTCTTCCATTCACCTATAAAAAAACCACTCATCTAAGTGATCAGGGGCTGGAAATCATTGAATTATAGGGAGACACTATTAGTATGAGACTTGAGTTAGTTTTAAGTATTGTGATGATGTCAAAATGCCTTTCTTGTTATGAGGAGAGGATGGGATTGAACTGGAGGAGTCACACTGAATCAAGAAAATTGGGTTGTAGCTCTTCCTTTTACCAATAAAGTGTTCAAATCATTTTCCATATGTTTTTTATTTCTTATTGATGCTTTCACATGTATATTATGTACCTGATTCTATTCTATGTTTAATCAATAGATCATTATTATATGCTTTGATTAGTTTTTGTCCTATGTCTGTGTGTAGGTACTTTTCAAGCAGATTGAGTAAGGAAAGGAGTGACATAATTGGTCAAGGGAGATAAGGAGTAAGCAAGAGATTCAGGTAGGCTTCTTTACTATCTTATTGAATCTATTGGTTATAGAAAAAGTAGAGAATGCTTTGCACTATTGTTCTAGACTTAGCTTTTAGTCTAGGGGTTTACGTGTTCATCCATAGACACTAAAAATTCCAAAAAAAAATTGGTGACTCCACTGGGGATTGATTATCCATTTTAGTAGCTTATCAGCCTCTTAAGACATTTATACATAATGTACTTGTGGTCGTTGATTTAATTTCTATCTTATTTCATTGAAAATTGAGTCAAAACTCTGTCAAATTGCCTTCAGAAATGGCTTACTGTCACCAACACAGCCCAATGAAGGACACAGTGTGCTGCAATGCACTTCCCGCATAGAGCTAGTGCACTAAAGTGTATTGTCTCTCACTACAGCCTGCATTGATCCCTTGAGGGTTAGTTTCCCATCTAGGAACTAATTGTTTTGCTGGTTTTCTCATGTTTGAATGATTTGTTGAATGTCAATGATGTCTTGTCTCTAAAAATAGTTTTTTCATCTCCTTACCTAGCCCTACTTAGAATAGGATTGATAAATGTTTCTTATTTATTGACTTCATCATTTTCAATCTGTAGTCGAAAGTTAGTTTTTTGGTCGATTGATCTTTGTCGAAAGAAAGTGTCATAAAATCGTCTTTTCCTTCGAAAACTGAATTGTCGTAAAATCTTCATTCATGAAATATCAATTGATTGGTGTGTGCAAATGATTGGTCTTTCCATTGAAAGTGTCATAATTCCTTATTTCTTTGAAAATGAAAGTGTTGTAAAGTCTTCTGTTCCTTGAAAAGAAAATTTCGCAAAATTGTCATTTTTATGAAAAGAGTTTACTAATAGATTGTGCATTAGTTTTCCTTTTTGTTCATTCACATTAAGGGAAATTGAAAAGAAATACATGCATGTTGCATTGAAAAAGTTTGTGTATGTTGAGAGGAATAGTGTAGGGAATTTGCATTTAGATTGTGCTCTTTGCTCTTTGATCAAAAGAAATCTGGTTGCTCTATCCCTAAGTAGCTAGGATTTTCATCATTAAATTGAATGGAAAAAATGCTTATCATGGTAGTTGCATTCCTAGGAATTTCAGGATACATCACGTGGTGAACTTGAAAGGAAAATTACTAAGCATGATTAACTTAAAATAAACATCAATTTACCTAATGGAGCGTTGTCATTAACGAGAACATTTAGTGGTTCTAGGCTAGAGACATGTTCTGGTGTTGTAAAACAAATTAGTTGTCACTAACTTGTCGGCAATACA
Organism: Pinus taeda; assembly: GCA_000404065.3. NCBI lineage: Eukaryota > Viridiplantae > Streptophyta > Pinopsida > Pinales > Pinaceae > Pinus > Pinus taeda. The sequence continues at coordinate 52,108 of APFE030708311.1, forward strand.
TCACGAGTGTGATACCTCATTCAACATACATGAGTATATCATAACTCATCCATGTACCTTCGAGTATATAGGGCGGTGTTACAGCACGTAAATTATGTGGGAATGCTCTCACTGTGCGAGTTTGCATTAAACATCGCTTATACAGATTGAGACTCAATGTACCTTTTGGTATATATGGGAGGACAACTCTAGGTTGCTATCCATCCTTAAGTAACCGAGTCAGCCACCTTGTAAATTGTGATACACTGAATGAAGCATTCGAGGAAACTGCCTACCTGTACTTCTTGGTTCGCCAAGAGGTATTTTGCAGTTCATAGTTGCTTGGTAAACCTTTTTCCTAGGATACCCCTTTTTGTTTATTTCTTTTTTAATAAAAATTAATCAACAAATGTGGAGGAACATCAACCCATACCTCGTTTTTTGCGGAGAACAGTGAGCAAACTAGCTTTGCCTCCCAAAGCGACACCAATTTGGGCAAAGCAGTCTCACTTAACTGAGCCCTTTCAGTAATAGTCTGCGAAGCGCAGAATGAGGTCTCACCCTAAGTAGTATGGGAGGGTGCTAGAACTAGGTTTCCATACCCTGCAGATGTCTAATGAGGTTGATTGGTTTGTGGTTTCTCCTTGTGTGTAAATTGCTTCGCACACCTTCCCATTCCTCACAACTTGATACACTGCCTTCACACAGCTCTATCTAGGGGTTGTGCCGCGTTTTGCACTATTACCCAAGACCTTCCTTATATTCCAATGTTAGTTAATTATCTTTACCTACTTGAGTGCTTTGAGTTATACTTAACAACATAAACCATTCATACAGGTGCACGTAGTAAATAAACAATATATTTGCAAGTTATATCAATCATACATTAACCCAAGAATCGATACACAAAATTATAACCAAACTTCTCTTTATTGATTCTTTCCATAGTTCTAGACTCGACTCACCCTGTGCACTTAGCTATAGGGGTCCGCGCACTCAGCTGCGGACTACTAGGACTCTGCACACTCAGCTGCAGAGCCTTCTCCTACTCTACGACCCAAAGAGATACTTTACACTTCAACTCAATAACTTAGACTTCCTTATCCTTATTTATATTTATTTTCCCTCTACACTTAGAGCCTCACTCTATCTATACAATCCCATGGTCTGCAGACCGTGGGTAGGTCTATCCAACCGTCATTACATTACAAAAATAGGGCAGACAACCCTGTGACTCTATCATACTTTCACACCCTGTGCCCGCAATTCGTTGTGATTTACAACAAGATTCGATCAAAACTTAGGCTTTGAGCCCCAAAGCATGGCTTGGGGGGATTCCATGCTCAACACATACCATCCATTGATGTGCAGTAAACTACTAATCTATGCCTACACATTGTAAAAAATTAGAGAGATTCCACAAAAAGAGATTCTGCCATTCCATTACCTCTGTTTGAAATACATAAACTTGGAATACCATTGCCAATGCACAATCAAAATCTCTAGAGTTCAGACTCAATCTGCAGATTTCGTAGTTCCCTAAAAGTCCATTTTTACATGCCTGTGGAAACTATGTTTTCATTAACTAATTGTTTATTTTTGCAGGTGATCATATAAGACCTTGAGAAACAATTTTTATAGTAATTAAAAACCTGTTTGTTCCAGATTTTGAGGAAATGTATTCAAATGTTTTTCCTCAACAAAAGATTCCATAAAACAATAGAGCAGAAGAAATCATTTACACAGAAGAAGTAATTGTTAAAATAGAGATAAATCAGCTTCTCTTGAAACACAATGTAACTATGGGCTTATATAAACCATCATGAAGAATGTTCCCTTCTGAATGTG
>APFE030708311.1:55637-71163 GCA_000404065.3 Pinus taeda
CCTTAACTGCTCCTTGACCTTGATTGAAAAAGCACTTCACCATCCAATCTAAAAGATCTGAATCTACTCAGCTACCTGTCCATGTGAACGCTATCTTTAGAACTTCATTCAGTCTTGTTCTCTTGACATTTGGACTCCATTGCCCAATGGTAAAAATACATCTATCTATTCATCTAAATCAGTGATTCCACCACCAAACCAAATCAAAGACCAACCGAATCAAGCTTAAATAACTAGCCTAAAATCAATTAACTCAACAAAGTTAAATCATTAAGAGAGAGCCCTCTATGAGCATTATGAAGGCTAGATCGTCGAACTTCAACCACACCTGGAACTGGGACAGGATATGTCCTTGTAGGATATGCATATGGATCTTTATCTGCGCCTGGATATGCTGTAAGTGATGGTGGTGAATCTGGAGCCGTACAAAGGGAAGTAGCGGGCTATGGGACCAGGGCAACCAGATCTGTTACTTGAACTTATAGGTACAGGGCAAGGGCTTTCAATCCGGGACTGGCTCGGATGGTGATAGTACTGTTCCTACCCTTGAGACTTATATATCCTGTAGGAAATGGCCCCACTTCGGGATGGATAATAATAACATTTGTGGTTACCTCTATTATTTCTTTCATGACAACCCTAGTGAAATTTTAGAGTGATAACACGATCACGAGCCCAAATGAAATTAATCTGTATGTGAACATACCCCACTTGGTATAGAAGGTAGTTTTGAGTCGGCTAGGTTCCAATACTAGGACCTGATTATATCATGAAAACCCGTCAAGTAAGGAAAACATTCCTGCCCCAAATACTATCTGTAAATTATGCTCCATAGATGGCACAGGGTAATTGTATTTGTCCAAGACGCGGCCAAAGTTTTGGAAATCAACTCACAAGCAGATTTCCCCAGACTTATTACGTACAGGAACAAGGGTAGAAACCCATGTGGAATGAAGAACTTTGTATATGATTTGTGTATCCAAAAAATTAGTCAACTCTTTCTACATGATAGGTTCAAGTGATGAATGTAATTTCCTCAGCTTTTGTTGAAACAATGTGACTCCTTCCTTGATTGGAATAACATGTTGGATTACTCACGCATGTCGTGAGTTTTTAGATCATCATATGTCCACGTGAAAACATCTTAGTATTATCTAACCAAACAGACAATGGCTTGCTGCTCTTCTTGCATGCAACACGTATCAAGATTGATGAACTTCAGATCTTGTTTCGTCCCCAAGTTTATCTATTCATGCATCATGGTGGAACTGTGGATTTTGTTGTTCCTTGGCCCCTGAAAGAAACTCTGCAAGTCATAGAGCTTTTCCAAAGATACCACACCCTTGGGGATGAGGTTGCCTTTCTTTTCATCAACCCCAACTTGTAGAGACTTCTGGTTCTCATCTTCATCAATCATTGCATTGTTGAAGACATCAACGTTGGCCATGAAATGCAGTATCTATTGATCGTTGTTAAAAACACATAGTTTTGATATGTTATCAGGGATAGAAGGCTTATACAAAATTTCAACATAAATTTATCCCTAAGAGGTGACATTCTAGAAGCTGCGTTAGCTAAAGCATTGGTAGCTGCATTACGCATTCTTGGCACAACAATGGTATTAAATGCTTAGAAGTTAGAGATTAGTCACCATACTTCTTTCTAATAACTTTTTATATTAGGTGAGAAACAATGTATGGTGCTACATACCTTTCATACAACTATTTACGAATCAACTACCACTCTGACCACAACAACGTTGAGTTTAATGGAATCTTGCATGCCCAACATGAGTGCTTCATATTCAACAATGTTGTTTGTGTACTCAAACTCCAAGGAACTCAAGATCAAATGTTTCCTATGTTTTGGGTCGATTAAGGCACACCTGACTCTAGAGACATCCTAATTCTTTGATTCGTCAAAGTACATGGTCCACAACTCATCTGTACATAGACCATTTGATGCATTTGTATTACTTCTACTGCTACTGCTACTAGTGTTACAATGTGTTGTACAGGTTTCATTTCGGTTAGTTGGGAAAGGAAGGAGACCCAACTGCATGTCTGGTGGAGTTGGAGTTGGCTCTGTGAGATAACACCCCAACTTTGTTTCCAAGAGGCAGTTTCCAAACATGAGCTCTAGGAAGGACAACGATTTGTTCTCACCATTCATGGGAGTGATGTTATGGCTCATGTATCTCTTTAATAACACTCAGAATTTATTGCTTTTTCCCTAATAGGGAAGCCACAAGTGTGACAAGTTTGTAGCAAAGTATCCATTCAACTTTCTAGACCAGTATTTTCTTAGTGGTAAGGCATATGCTTTTGGCATGTCCACAATGACAATGTTTATGCACTATCAAACTCGACTGTCATGAGATGGTCAGATGATCACATCTTGAAGTTCACTAATGGTTGTTACGCATGTCCAGTGGAGTTGGATGATATTCACATATGTCTTGCTCCATTACACATTTATTTTCTTAGCAATGGAGAGCGACATGACATTGGATGATGTGCTAGAATCAACCAAATAGTTGTGAACATTGCAGTTAAAAATTTCAAATGAAAGCAAAAATGGAGGGAAAGCATAGTTTTGTTCTTCCATCTAGAGTGTGTCGATCATATTTTGTGAGTGAAATGGGAGATGTGCTTTCTCCCTTGTTGGTAGAGGTTGTGATGTGCGTAGATGTTTTCCCTAGTGCACATAGACAAATATCTCGCTGACTTTGAATCTTAGCCAACTCGAAAAAACTGATGTTTGCATGAGTTTTCTTCATTTCTTCCATAATGTTGTAATCCAAAGTGGGTAGACTCACTGAGATGTCTGGGGTCAGACTCATGTTCGTACTGTCCGGCGAAGTGTGATAGGCCTCTAAATTATATAGAAATTAAGGCCCATGCCTCTAAATTAAACAATAACTTAAGGCCTATGGCCATCTTTCAGAACATTAAACCTCTCCTTTTACATTAGATAGTTTATTTTTAACTCTAATATATTCATTAGGAAGGTTTATGAATAATTAAATACTTGCGCCTAATATTATTTATTTTTTGTGGAATATTATGAGAATATTGGGCAGATTATGAAGAGTAGGAGGAGGAGATAATTTAGGGACTTGTTCCCTACTACTGGAGGATCAATGATAAATAATAAGTCAACAAGATATTATGGAATTATGGCACAAATTGTGGAACTCCAATGATTGAGAAAATCTAGGAATGTGCCCCACCAATCAAGGGGACTAGATCCACTAATCGAGGGATATTGGTGGGGAAAGATTCCTCCATTCATGGGGAATGATTGCTAATAATTTTTTATAGGTACCATGTCAAATTTGTGTCTAGGGGGATTTTTTTCATTAGTGTTAGTGTGGAGAGAGATTGTATTTTTGCAACTCCATTGTATTTTCTTGCAGGGATGTAATTATATTGAAGAAAGTAATGAAGAATGGTGTCATGTTCAACTTCTAAATCTTGTTCTCCTCTATAGGTCTCTGATTTTCCTTGGGCTTGGACATCCCAGGAGCATTAGAGCCCTTTGTATCATTTTCTTTCCTTCTTTCCATTGCTTATTCACATGCATCTCTTGTTTTTATCTCTTTCTATTTCTACATTTAGAATTAATGATTTCTTATTGTAGGATTGAGTTAAATGGTAGATGTAAGTTATTTTGTAGGATCACAAGCATTATTTCATTCTTTGAAAATATTTGGAAGTTCATAATAATCATTGAGTTTCTTGAATTAGTCTTCTTATTCCCAAAACTAGATTGTTGGATCTCTCAAATTTATCTTTGCTTTAATTATTGTAATAAGTAGATCATTGTATTATATTTAGACTAAGAGAAGAGTGTTAGTATAGATGTGTATCAGAGCTTGAGAATATGGATTTAATGGTCGGGTGATAAAAATAAAGATTGAGTTGTTAATACAGTTAGGATAGCATTTGATTTATAAAAGAGGAAGAATGTAATGATATATAGATTATCGAGAATAGAGTGAGTAAGTGAGAGGTGCGATAGAGATAGTGTTTGAGATTAAAACTGAGCTCAGACAAACTATTGTAATCGAGCCGAGAGGGCCAAGACTATGTAATTTCCATTTTTTTGAATAATTGGTTAAAGTGTGGTGTTGACGCACTGCTCTAGTGAAGAAAATTCTCTTATGAATATGTCTTGGCGTTCTCGACCCTAATAAGGTATTTTCTCTGTTCATAAAATTTATTTATAAAGTGCAGTCAATTAGTGTTAAGCGTTAATACTGAGTTTAAGCGCTAAACCTTTCCTTAAGCACCTTTATTAAACGTATGAATTAAGCATGTGAGTGGTATTGATAAGTGGGAAGCAGTATCTCGCATGCCCTGAAGGCTCTAAATGGTATTCCTAAAATTCACGTGATTAACCTTAGCGGGCAACACGTAGCATGGGAAAACCACTTTTCATGCATGCTCTCAACTTGATATCATTTGTGAAATATTTCACGTGAGATTGCGTGATAGTGGTTCAATTGGAAGGGTCACATCGATGGTCGAAATTGTCCAAGTTAATTGGTGAGCGGATGACGCGATATCCGTTGGCTCTAGAGAAGTGAGATCAACAACGCAGATTGAAGCACTTGATAAAAGGATAAGTCAACGAGGGACTGACAATGATTGGTCAGATAAGCAGGACCCTCAAGGTGAAAATCCATGTACAGGATCTGTCTATGTGCAACTGATTGGTTACAAAGTTAACCCGTATTCGAATTACAGACTGCCACCTCATTTTCATTAAGAAAAAAAGACAAAAAGAAAAATGAATTTATTTTATTCATTTACATGCACAATAGTAGAAGGTTTGATGGTTTGAATCTGCATGCTTAGGACAGTAGGGCTGCATACATGTTAACTTAACATTCTTTTGAAGCAAAGCCTCTTAGGAGATAATTAGAAAATGGTGTGTTTTAGCATTTGATTTCATTCTCTTTCCTTGTACTTTATTTCTGGCAATATGTTAAGGTTCCATTTCAAGCATTTCATTTTCTACAATTAGTTTAGAATTTGACTTCAGCACATGCACTCCATTACATCATAACAACAAAGGAAGGGCACATTGTATGCTACACACATAGTGCTGATACCTCTTAAGTTTATAAGAACCCTGGGTTGATAGTTAAAGTTGATATCCTTGGGAGTTGCAACATTCTTGTTGTAATAAGGAGGCTTAGTAGAGTGTTCTACAATTTGCTATTCATGGACGTACTCTTCTTTGTTGTTGTATTCTCGGGCTTTCTTTGTGTTTTCTACTTTTGGACAGCTGATGGATCAACCTTCCTCAGTAGTTCAAGACTTTCTTGCATTTCCCCAATTGTAGGGGGAGTCCCTTGACTTCTGAGATTGTATTGACCATTTTTCTTTTCGGTCTGCTTCTCAGTGTTTGTCTTTTGTGCTGCTTGTGAGCATTGATGCATGATGATTACCTACCCAGTCCTTGATGTCTCATCAAGTGCAACATCTTCGTCATCGTCTGTGTCTCATCAAGTGCAGCATCTTCATCATCATCTATGTCTCCCAGCTAGCCTTCCATACTTTTCACTACGTTTGGCATATGGTTGTATACTAAGTCTGCAACTCATTCCCAATCTGAACAAGGCCCCTTCAAGTGCCTATCTTCATGAAATCATAAAAATTCATTCTGTTCTAACTGGAACACTGAGCTAGAACTTTGCGCAATTTTAGCTCGGAAGTGGTTGTTATCGGATGACAGGGTTCCTTGTCTTTGTCTTGATGGCTGGTTGCCAAAGATGTGTCAATTGTTTGTTGTTTGAGCTCATACACTTCTATTGTCAAGTTCTTGACAAGATGAGTAATGGTTTCAATGTTGCTTGCTTCCTTGTCTTTACCCTTTCTCACCGTAGTTGGGGCTTCCTGATCGCATCTCTAGAGTCTTTCGCTTCTTAATCATCCTTGATGAATCCAATCACACACAGGTCCTTCTCTACATCGATTTCCTCTTTGTAGTTTTCTAGTAATGTTGGTTTTGCAGCTCACTTGATGAACTGCACAATGTTGATTGGCAGTTCAGACGTGTAGTAATCGATATTGATGGATCCATGAGGTTTCATGTCTGCTGCAAACTTGTTCAATATACATAGAAACCTCCGATTAAAATATTTTACCTTTTCTTTTGCCTCCATCTTTAGGCTGCCCAACACTTTGAGCAACATGGTTGGGGTCCTGTCATCAACAAATTTTTCTAGAAACATGCATTTGAACATACCCCAATTAGGGATGGAGTTGACAGGAAGGTTGTGATACGATACTATAGCCTAACCATAAAATGTACATGGGAACAATCTACATGCAACGTCATCGTACGATACCTCGAGTGTCAAGAGTTGTATGTAGAAGTTGTCGAAGTGATTTTATACCTTCACTGCTCTGCAAGGGTCATACTTTGTGAGCATTCTCTTTGAATGCTTTGGCATCTTGTGTAAAGCACTCGAGAGATCCAATGGTCCTTGAGTCATCCAATGCAAGTTTTGGTCATCCATTTCTTTTTCTTCTCCATCCTTTGCCTCTTCTTCGGAATCTAATGGTTCCAGCTTTGAGTCTATTGGTTCATCTCAACCTCAGCCTCCTGTGCTTCCTTCCCCTCCACCTCGTGTACTGGATTCTGAGCCAAAGATCACAAGGGTGTCACATCCTCCCTATTGGAAGACTAGAGGTTCCTCTCTATTCTTAACAACTTTTGCCAGACCTTCGAGTGTAGCAAGAACTTCTTCTTCCACTAACAATAGAACAATTGTTGTGAGAATGGTCTTTGGCTTCCTTGATGCATATGGAATATGATGTATTCCTTGGATCAATCCGACTACTTTTGAAAACTGACAGGTGATTTGATAGATAGAGCAGAGGTACTGATACGAAATTTTGTGTTCACATCTGGGAAGTGAGCAGTAACCAACCTCAAAATTATGGGTAGGTGAGAGTGAGTGAGAGTTACTACCTTGACTAGATGCCTGATGAGTGGGGGTGAGAGGACATTCATCCATAAACAACTTGCGACCCTCCTTCTAGCACCAGAAATGTTGACAGTACAGGACCCACCAACATTTAGGGGATCTCATTGGTATGAAGTCCCAACTAGACCTCACACTATTTTGTGTAGGAGTCCCATCCGGTATGATGGCCCAGTTTCGATTATCTTAAAGGTTTGTCTTAGCTCTTGCTTGTCAGCACATAAGAGTGGTCTTCTTTGTCTTCGAACAATGAGGTTCATGTGCTTGGTGAGTGCTTAGTGTTACTTGTGTCAAGGTTCTTTCACCGCAGAGGGAGAGGGTGGAAGTAAGTCTCAAGTCGAAAGTGAATAGTCCCGACTCCGTTAGAGACACACAACACAACAGGACATGTGCAATGTTCAGAAAAGTAGTTCAAGCGAATGCGGAAGTCATAAACACATAGTAAACGAATAGAATGTACAACACCCAACGCAGTAGTCCACATGAGTGTGAATGTTTTTATAACAAGTTTATTAGAAAGGTTATGTCGAGTTTCCGACGGGATAGATCACATGGGTGAGACATCATTAGCAACTTATACAACACATTTTCGTAAGCATGTGTATTAGAACAGCTAAAATAGTTCAACTATTTTAACACAGGTTAAAGAAACATGCATTACAAGTGTCCAAAGAATAGCCTTACAAAAAAATACAATACATGTGTGAAAACATGCTGGCCTATTATCATGCTTCTGAATTAAGTGAAAGTTCCAGGACACATCGGTACACCACACATCACTAACTCTAATAGCAGGGTGTTGGAGCCACTACTCGCTCCTCAAAGAAAAGTCTAAAAACTCTCACGGCTATGTGCAAAGTCCTTTGCTTGCACAAATGAGCGGTATTTATAGCCAATGGTAAAACTAGCCCTTGTGACTATTCGACTTCCCTCATGACTATTTGACTTACATGAATCCTCAACTATTCATGACTCTTCAAATTTACATGCTGATCTCTTGGACTTCCATGTTACATTACATTGATTGCAATAGTGTGGTACACACTAGTGATGTGGCCGATATGACTCATGACATGACTCGACACAACAAAGATGGTATGTTCATGCTATTGATGGTGTGCATGTTGAGCTACAGTGCTACTAAGTGATGGATGTGCTCTTGGTGTATCATAGATTCACCTCCACATGGGAAGGTGTGTAGATCCTTTGATGGTCTTGGTGTTCGCTTGATGTTGCACATGCACATCTCTCCTTCACTTCTACTTTGCATGCTCCATGTGTTCTTTTGTTCATGAAAAAGTCTCCTTTCTTGCACTCCCTATTCATTCCATTCATCATCGCGCCATATATCATCAATGTACCTATATCTACAACTAATCATGACAAGACAACATCAAATCCAAAAATCTCCTAGTCTACCATGATGCATTGTTTTCTCTTTTGGATGTAGGTGACCGGGAGAGAGGACAAGGCTCTAAAACTACATAGAGCACATTTCAAACTGGGATGCAGGCTCTTGGCACTGTCCATGAAAATTTCACAGAGGTCACTAGGAGGCTGAGATAGGCAAGCTAGATTAGAAGTGACTAACTGTGGGATTTGGCTCGGCTAGAGGGAATATCTGCACAATTTTTTAGGGAGTCACCACAGGTAGTGGAGGGAGGCTGGTAGTGAAAACTGCACAATTTCTCTAAGGAGTTGACAACAGGTTGCAATAGGCTGCTAGATAAAACTACATAGATATGGGAGAATAGCCTGCCAGACATCCTTGTGTATTTTCTGAGGTGATCGGGATGCTGGGAAATTGGGAGACTACTCATGAAAACTACATAGCTTTTAGTAGGAGCGGTAGGTCAGCTGATAGGGTGACTGGCTAGAAAAACTATGAAATTTTTAAGGGCAGTGCAGTGATAGGTAGTGGGTGTCTGTCTGACACGTTTACACAGTTTCTTCAGTCAATGGAAGTAGGCATTCTTGGTAGCTTTTGTACAATTTTTTGGAGGAGTGAGGCCCGGGGTCACTGCCTGGTCAAACTCTCTGGTTGACTAGTTGGAGGCATAGCTGATTTTCTTGTGAGAAGGGTATATTGAGATTGTTTTCTGAGAAACTTCAGTGATGTTCTTGGTGACAGTTGGTTGGGTCGATTCCAGGATTGCACAGTGTAAACTTCTTGGGAGGTGGATTGAAGCTCTACGCAATTCTGGGTAGTAATACATGTTCACTAAGGGCCAAAATTGTGCGGTGCAACTCAACGGAGGTCTGGTTGTTGGGGTTGGTCCCATCGACATAGCTTCAGTAAAATGACTAAGTGTGTGAATGAGTGACTTCTACATGCATTCCCTTGCTAACACACACACTCAGGATGACTTGATGATAAGACGCCTCGAACCATCAAGAGAACATACACTCAGTGTGACTGACGACCGTGTGAGTGACAACCACAACACTTGTGATAGATCGTCTAACAACTGCAATGACACTTGTGCAACAGTGCATACAACTCTGTGTGTGAGAGCAACGGATGTTTACCTAGTGAACACAACTTGTACACAGGGAGGCGAACTTTGTGTGTGATTAGAACATGAATGCAAGAATGACATTGTGACGAAAATGGAAATGAATGTTCGATTAATGGTCAAGCAAGGAGGGTGCAAAGACTCAAACAAGATCTCACGAGATGAGCCCGAGTGCTTGCAAACATCAAGGAAAAATCTAAGGAAGGCTCTGAAATTGGATGCAGGCCAAAATTTTGGATGGTGTTGCAGCCACTACAACATTTACATATCATAAATCACACTTCAAAATATAATAAAAGTTTCTCTCACCATAGATAAGAGGAATTCTCATTGTTTTTTCCCTCTAACCACATTTCTACTCAATTTAGTTACTCATTCCTTTAAATTTTGGCAAGGGTGGAAGTTTTCTAAAGATTTGTTATAAGTGGAAATTTATAACTTGATTGAGCTTAGGATATGAATCATTTGGTAAGGATGGGAATTTATAAGGTTACTTATTTAAGAATACAAATTACTTTATTTAGATGAGCATATGAATCATTAGATGAGGGTAGAAATTTATTTCAATCGAGTGGAGGGTATGACTACCAATTGTCCATAAAGGTGCAAAGGTTCACTGAAGGAATGGAAAATTTGGAAGAACATCTCACAACAAACACAACCCACAAAATAGTTTTAAAAAATTAATAAGTAATTGACACAAGGATATACTAGTTTCATGGAAGTTTTGCATGACATTCTTTTTCATTTTATTTCACCATTTCAAGCATGGAATTTACACATAAAAGGAACATCTCCATAATTGATCTTGAAAGCCTATATATATGAATTCATTTTTCCACTTAAGTCGAAAAGTAGATAGGTTTCAAAATCCTAGTGCCAATTTGTATCACTCCCTCCATATCCCTCCTTTACTGAGAACTTGCGAATGGGTGGTCTCTATTTATGATGTTCGACTGCCTGCCTCATTCTTATCATTACCATCCATATGATTTATGAATAGAATTGTATGAGTGGAATATACATGCACATGCAATAGAAAATCACACAACATCTTTGTGTCCAAGATCCACTAGATTGAGAGTAGGAGTGCCTTGGAAGAAATTCCATGGGATTTTGCTTGAAGGAATTTGAAAAGGCAATAGAAACACTAAATTGTACAATTGAGTATATCGCATTTAGGAAAGGGAATTATTAGAAATAAGAGTTTTTATAATTAATACTTTAGTTTTCCAAGAAGATATTCCAAATATTTTATTCGTTCAATATATCTTTGCAACTTTAAGGACAATGTTTAGTCGTATTATATGTATGGTAACATTCTTGGAATGGTTTTGTCACTATTTTCTTTCACCACAAATTCAAAATTCTACAAGAGAAGAAAATATATTCTTATAAATAATTATATTCATGGTAATCTTCATGTAGTAATTCCATAACTATTTTCTTTCACCGTAAATTTCAAATTCTATGAAAGAACATAATATCAATCACCAAAATCTCAATAAATAGATTATTGTGGTGTCTGTTACTGATCCAACATTTATCCAAATGCCTCATGACCACAACCTAGTTCTTGGACTCATGCATGCCTCAGTGATAAAGGACAATGATAATTGTTGATCATTTTTCATCCACACATGACCCATGATACTTCCCTATGGCCCATATTAAATTCCTTTGTATAAGAGGTTGGAGCCTTAAAATTGAATTTAACATAGCTACATAGTATGAATAGCTCTATAGTTTATGGCTACAGTAAAACCTATCTACTTTGCACTCCACCATTGCAAGCCACATATTCTTTTGCTTTCTGAATCCATCAGTATTGGGAGAAGATTGCATGTTCACTCCCACTGATTCAAGAGGTAAACATTGCTTTGAGAAGAATGTTGTAATACACTTAATTTTCCTTGTTGGAGTATCTGGAACTTGTGATGCTTCCAGTGTTGTATTTTTTGTCACTTCTAAGGATTTTACTTTTGGTTTACTTGTAACATCCAAGGCTTACACTGCATGATAGATGAGGAATAAGGAATGAGTACTGGTTAATATTGTGCCAAGCTTCCAGGTCGGACCCTCTATACACTAAACAATCAAAGTTATTAAACTCAAAGTATCTAGCATGTAGAAAGAATACAACATATTCATGCTACATTTCACATATTTATAAAAATATAGAACAACAACCTTAGAAGATCCCCCATGTTTGTCTCTAATTCTTGCAGTAGTATTTGATCCATTGACAACATAAAACCACTACAAATATGTGCATTTCCCTGCAAAGAAGTAGGAGTCTTTCATCCAATACAGTAGGAATTGTTTGAGAATTAGGTGCATCCTTTTTACTGTGAATAAATTGGTCTATGAAAGTTACCTGTTTTTGCATTGCAACTTGTTTTTTCAACTTAGCTTCTTCCTTTTGACATCATTTATATTATTTTCCACCTCTTATTGTTGTCGTTTCTTTTCTTTCTCATGGTTCAAGATAACTAACAATGTTATCGACCATGTGAGTCTCTATAGAGACTGCGATGCCAAAGTTCACAATGTAAATTTTCTCACAATGCAACATTGCTGAAGATTGTTGTGACTTATTATCTAATATGTGATCACATGGTAGGTGTTTGGTGTGCTTTTATTGTGAACAAATTGGTCCACGAGTGTTGCTCGTTTTTTATTTCATGTTTCTTTTTCATCTCAACTTCTTCCTTTTCATGTCTTTTCTATTCTTTTTTGCCTCTTCATCCTGTCATTTCTTTTCTTTGCCCTTGTTCAATACAACTAATGATGTTATCAACTATGAAAGACTCTATTGGGGTTGTGATGCCAACATTTTTATCAGTTATGTGAGACTCTATTGGGACTCTAATGGAAAACTTCACAGTGAAAATTTTCTCGTGGCATGACTTTGTTGAAGCTTGTAGTTCCATATTTGTCAATTTGTGACTACATGGTAGGGCTCTAGTGCAAATCCCAGTCCAAACATTTTATTATATGAGAGATGCATTGAAGAAGCCATTGAAACATTGATGGTGATAACGATGATGAAAATAATCTCCATAACCCAGACATAATTTTTTTTCACCATGTTGTAAAAAATTGTTGGACAAAGGAAGACGAAAAAGACCCTCTTTGATTGGATGGATCTAACAAGACAAACCCATGATAGGAACACCTTCGATGTAACTAGGAATTGCACTGAGAGGACCAAAGGAATGCTAAAAGGTGGAGTGGGGGAATGTGGAAATAAATACTCAAGAAAAATATATGTACAATGAAATACAATGTGAGGTGTGCATGATTTGGATGGAGAGGAGGACTAGGATCAAGAAGAGATTGAATGGGATTTGGAATTTACCAGCCACATGTCACAATTCAACTATTCCACATGCTAGATTTTAATTCGAGGGAGGAAGATAAAAATGAAGCTATGTAATTGGTTGTGGTGAGGAATGCCTTCCCACCCCAAACCTGCATACCCCAACCCCACAAAGAAACACCTATTGATGAAATTACAACATTAATATGATATGGTATTGTAATCAACCATAACAGATAATATTACTTGTTATCAAATCCGGAACGGAAATGAATTTGTGAATAACGTTACAAAAAGCAACATTTATCGAGCTATTGCTTCAGAAAAAGTCTTAGACTAATACTTTTCTTGACACTGACTAGAAATCAGATTTGGGTAAATAAATTTATTTGTTTCTTAAAAGAATGCCACATGCAAGCATTTTATTTGGTCAAGAACAGGGTACAAATTCAAAGGTAAATTTCATGTTCTAGGAAAGTTTCCTCCAATCAGGTGGGGGGCGAGGGGGAAGAGATGTTTTAATACGAGGCCTTCACATGCGCTTTTGAGGTAATGAGGTGGCCATTCCTAATAAAATCAACCAAAATTAACGAAAATTCTAATGGTGGAGATCCACTAAACTAAATAAAGCCTTGGCCAAGTACTCATTCATTGACAACCACTCTAAATACACACACCCAATAGTTTTCTGAGCTTTTCCACATTACTTTCAATAAGTGCTCCCTTTGATTATTATGGGAATGATGGAAAGTTAAAGTACAATCACGTAAAGAGGGGTGTTGACGTGTTATGATTCCATCTTGCACCACATCTCAACCCTAGCCTACTCCTCAACTCTTTCCTCCAACATATTGTCGCAGTTACCTTATCTGTGGACCAATTGCAAGACGCAAGGTGAATATTGGTTGCAAGGTGTACAAGATTTGGATGAGATGAGGACATAAATTTTGCGGAGATTTTGTGTGATTTGGAATTAATCAGCCACATGCTAGGGTTCAATTGTTCCATGTGTTATATTTTGATTCATGGGAAGATGATGAAGGTGACATTTTGCGATTGGTTGGGGTGAATAGTGTCAATTGGATTTTAAGTTTTTATAAATATTTTAAAATTGTTTTAATTATGGAATTTTATCGTGATAATTATATGAGAATCTCTAAATATTCTTTTAAATAATTTTAAGTTTTCATAGTTGCTTTCATCATTAATCCCTCCCATCATATCTTCAAACTTACAAATAAAATTACTATAAAAAAATTCATACCTACAAAAAAAATTATTATAAAAGAATTGTCAAAAGATCAAATTTGTTACTTCAGTTGTGGTTTTTGGGTGTTATTTTTTTTTGTGAGCTTTGGTGGGACAACATCATCATCATGTTCAATAATCACCTCAATCAGGGCGGCGAATTGAACCCATGACGTGACATCAAGGAGTGCGCTAATAGAGCACCTCATCACTATCTATCGAAGATCCCATGGAGAAAGTCATGAAGGCATCATGGTTGTCATCATTATATGTGATATAACTTATGAAATGACTAACACACCGTCATCTTTGAATCCCTTGTGCATTAACCAATATTTATAAAAAATATTGAACATTATTTAACTTTATTTGTTTTAATGATTTATTTAAATAACTAATTAAGAAAAAAATTGTAATTAAAAAAATATTATAAATGTTTATATCTCCTCTAAATGATATAGAGGAAAGGGATTTATGTAAACAATCATTTTTCTTTCATAACTCAAGCTTCTATGATTCATAATGATGAATGATAACTCTTCTCGATTAATCACAATAATGTTTTAGGGGTTAATGTTTTGGACCATCAACTCTAGTTCATCATGAGTACATGGATGGAGGTTTGATCAAACACAAAATAAATTATGTGGAGATGCTTCAAGGAATTTTTTATTCCCTGAAGTGATATCAACTTAAATAGGAGCACAAAAAATTACATATATAACTATAAATATAGAGATTGAGCAGAAATAGCACTTCATTTCACTAATATCAAATATTGAAATATGCTTACAAACAGAATGGAAATAAGACTATAGCTCGGGCAATGATAGCTTGTCTCTAAGAAGAGATGTGGCATCTACATGCCTCTGAGCTTTGTTAAAATGAGGGTCGAAGGCCTATTTATTATTGAGAAACAATGGAAAAACCTAAAAATGCATAACCCTAACCCTAGGAGATGAAGCGCTAAAACTATGGGCCCCGTTTGGGTAAATTGGTACATCAATTTCCCAGTTTCATAACTTTACCATACGATCTCTGTTTGATGTGTATAATACATTTTTAGAAATATCTATCCAAAGAATATAACATGCGATGAGACAACATTCATATTTGACACTTATTGGCCCCACCTTTCCCAAAACACATTGTTTAGGGCCTTAAAATGGCTCCGGAAGTTTAGGACCCAAAAAACTACCAAAAATAGTAATTTGTGCTACAATTAAGGAGTCTGGAAAAATGAATGAGACAATGGTGGGGTTCCCATTGGAATAGGAAGGTGACCACCAAAATCCATCTGGATCATGAAGCATCTCCACATATTTTATTATTTGTTATATCAAACCTCCATCCATGCCCTAATGGTGAACCATAATTGAGGGTTCAAATCGTTGACCCCTAAAATAGTGTTTTGATTAATTCAAAAGAGTTATCATTAAT